>JAODUK010040002.1:0-20953 GCA_027564635.1 Typhlichthys eigenmanni
GAAAACTCTTAATTAGAAAAATAATTATTGCGTATCCCATGTATTTGGCCAATGAGAGGCATTCCAGATTTAGCACCGCCCACAGGGAAAAATCGGAATAACAAGTGTTTTTCTGATTTCCGTTCAGGAACGAGAAAACCAAAAATCAACTCAATATTTCGTTTTTTCGTTTTTCTGAAAAAACCAAAAAACGGAAAAGGAGTTGTTTTCTAGTTTTCTCGTTTTCCAATATAAACAAAAAAACGAATTAACGAACGATACCTGGACCCAGAATCCATAATACAGGATCTCTTCATTTTCATGCAACCCTGCGTCAGGTCTATTGTAGGTGCGTGTTTATATTGTTGCTGCTCTATTAGATATTTTAAAATAAATTATACAGCAGCAAACCACTACTGTACATTCTACTGATAGTGGATTCATTGCTAGATGCTGGTGAGCTAAGCGTGACATCTAGTGGCTGAAAGAAAATAAATTGTTCTGCAGACCAGATGGCATGATAGAACTTGAACAAGACTTGAGACTTGACTTGGATATTTTGTTTGTAAGACAGCAGGTATGATACAAGTGTTAACCACACAGGTACCCAGCTCCTTCTGGAGGCGTGTATACAAGAGAACGTGGCGTCCTTCATATACACCAGCAGCATCGAGGTGGCAGGGCCCAACTCCAACAGAGATCCCATCATCAACGGCAACGAGGATACTGTTTACGAGTGTTCCCTGAAGTTCCCCTACAGCAGGACCAAGAAGCAGGCCGAGGA
The DNA here is from genome assembly GCA_027564635.1 of Typhlichthys eigenmanni. Classification (NCBI taxonomy): domain Eukaryota; kingdom Metazoa; phylum Chordata; class Actinopteri; order Percopsiformes; family Amblyopsidae; genus Typhlichthys; species Typhlichthys eigenmanni. The sequence continues at coordinate 764 of JAODUK010040002.1, forward strand.
GATAGCCCTGCGGGCCCACGGGGAGCTGCTCCAGAACGGAGGCCGCCTGGCCACCTGTGCCCTCCGGCCCATGTACATCTATGGAGAAGGCTGCCGCTTCCTGCTGGGACACATGACCGACAGCATCCGAAGCCGGAATGTCCTGCAGAGGATTTCGGCCCCGGACGCCCGTGTCAACCCCGTGTATGTTGGGAACGTGGCTGTGGCGCACTTCCAGGCCGCCCGCGGCCTCACAGATCCGCAGAGAAGAACCACCATTGGAGGGAATTTCTACTACATCGCAGATGACACTCCGCCAGTGAGCTATTCGGACTTTAACTACGTTGTCATGGCGCCGCTGGGCTTCCGCATTCAGGAGAAGCCTGTTTTGCCCCTCCCCCTGCTATACGTGGTCTGCTTCCTGCTGGAGATGCTCTGCATGCTTCTCAGCCCCTTTAAGCGCGTGGTCCTGCCCGTGAACCGGCAGCTGCTCAACATGCTGAACACGCCCTTCAGCTTCTCCTATCAGAAGGCGACCAGGGACCTGGGTTACAAGCCCAGGTACTGCTGGCAGGAGGCACGCAAGCGCACCATGGAGTGGCTTGCCTCCCAGCTGCCAAAGGAAAGAGAAAAGATAATGAGGGAATGAGGGAAACCATCGCTGTAATGGATGTTTATGTTTGATTATGATAGTCTAAACCCTGACACAAATCTGAAATGATCTATAAAGTGTAATGTATGATTGATCTGTGATGAGACACTATACTTCAAATTCAATATTTCAATCTACTGTTTCATAACCTTTGACCTTTGACTTATTGGGAACAGACCTCTGATGACAATCTGTGGACCTGTCCTTATTGATACTGCCCACTGCTGTACTACTCGTCATGTGCGTCACATGTTTGTATCCTGTATCTTGATCTATTTAGTTACTACATGCCCAGATGGCCGAGGGTCATAAAGCTGTACAGCAAACACACTTTCCTAGACTATACAACACACAAGTTAGAGGTATCCGTTCAGTTATGGGAATGACTGGGGCTGTGCTGCTCTTTTTTATAAAGATGTAAAAAATAAATATATAGGCCTACAAGATCTTGGTAAAGGTTATTTGACCAATTAATTGCCACCACATTACTGAATGTCAGTATACTGTATTAAGATGTGGAGAAAATAAATGATTTGTTTGTTGTTGAAATTGTGGCAAGTCTATCCATATATTTGTTTGGGTTCAGATTACTTGAAGTTTTAACTTCCTGGGACATCTTGGCAGGTTGCTTATACTGTATTTGCCCTCAAGCATTGCTGAAAAGGGTGTCACATCCATCAAAGCCCTCTGTCCATAAATCACCTTTCTTGTATTACAGTTATTTTCACAATTGGTTACATGCATTTCTAAATACTGTACACACAGGCAGCAAAATAACAGTACGGGGACCAATATTATGATAAAGTGTTAATGTGATAATGCATTCACTAATTATATGTTTTCAAACATTCATTATTTTGTGATTTGAAGTCAACAAACTTATCAAATGTTTACATACTCTTTACATTTATGGTCACGCCTTATAAAAACAATATTAAAGTATATACAGTTAATTTGAGCATTTATTTTTGTACAATTGGATACATACATTAATTAATTGATCAATTTTAATTTACTACATATTTAGTTAGTACATCTTTCAAAATTAATGCATTCTGTTAAGCAGGGAAGAATGGAATTTTTTGAAATATCGGAATTTGGAATTTTGCATTACCTTGGTGCAAAAAACAGAAGAAAAAAAAAACACAGAGACCACCCAAGTCTTTACTACATAATTTGTATGAGGCACCTGTGGTCTGGTGTTCTATATTGTGCAGGCGTCAAGTATTGTGTGGTAATGGAAAGACATCAGTGTCACTATCAACAAGAATAAAATAAATACAAAAGAAGAAAAATCTAAATAATTTACTTGCATAAAAGATTTCTGACAGTTGTTAGTGATATTGTTAGTGGCCATTGTAGTGTGTGAATGTTTCTGTTTGGAAACAATTACTGCATAATTATGCTTCTTATTTTTCATTCTATGTAAATGTTTTGTTGGTTTAGATGCATGTAGGAGATGCACTGTTCTACCAAGCTGGGGAGCTGTGCAAATAATTTTGAAATAATATTGAATAATGCTTCTTAGCTATTGTAAAGAATTGTAATAACTTTAAGCCCTCACATTACTCTACATGTCCACCGAAACAAACTAATTATACACAATGGGCTACAGTAAATAGCCATAACCCAATTATCTTGCCAAGGATTGTTTTTGTGGTATTATAGTCACAAAAGCAGATCCTGTGATAACACAGGATACAAACACAATAAGTTTACAAACCTGATCCCTTACATAGTCCCATAGGCCATTTTCAGTACATCTACGTTTATATGACTGTTGCTCTGGGCGATATTTTAGATAGATGATTACACCTCAGCCCACCCTGCTTCCTGTCTCTAGCCCACACGTACATTGGAATATATTTGCACATAGACAGAACAGTGTCAAGTGAGGCCATTCGAGCACTGCAAAACAAACATTGTTTCATGACCTCATTGAATATCAATGAGATCATGAATTCAGAGGGAGAAACCAGAAAAGATAACTCGCCCAGTCTGCAAAACGTATTGCAGCTTACTAAAACAAGAGAAGAGAGTATTTGAGAGAGTTAGAATTGTCTTTGTAGTTTGACAAGAAACCAAACTCATTAACATTGCAATCAGATGGTACTGTACATTATAGCTCATCTTTGTTAGATAACCATATTCTATTCGGATTGCATGGATTCTTATCTTGGTAATGTCTGAAATGTCAGAAACAAGCTTTTCAGTCTTTGTAGGGGTTTCTTGGACACTATTTTCTCAAGCCAACAACAGCAACCAATCAGAGACACCAATGCTGAAAAATGCTAAGAACTAAAGCCTCCCTGCAGCAACACTGGTCATTCAATGCTCTGTTTCTCTACGCACGACAATGGCTTGGGACCTGAAAACTATTCTACTCAGTCTTTTGGTTGTGTTCATCACAGCAGTTGTAGGAGGTACGTATATAGCTGCATTTGTTTGTATTTCTCCTCATTCATGTTTACAACAGGCCACAAGCTGTGCAAACTTGTATAGTAAGGAGTACAAATGGTAGAAAACAGGAACATTATTTCTGTTCATTTAAAATTGATGTATGAAAGTGTAGAATCATGTTATTACTGTGTTGGTAATGATCTAAAATAGGTTGTGTATGCAAAAAATATATTGTGTTTAAAAACTGTTACTATGTTTACAATGGGAGAATGATGGTGTTCTCCCAGTTAGTATGTACTAAATTAATATGTACTAATCACATATTAAAATCATAGGATCACCTTTCCAATACATCTATTCAGTGCTTAAGTGTGTTACGCATAAATATTGTTTTTGCTCAGTTATAACTCACAATAAGTTCCAAACTGCCTCTGGAAGTAACAATTGATGTCTTAACTGTTTGCCACAAGCTTCATACATGTTATTTGGATGAGCAGAAGCCTATAATATCGCCATGTGCAATGACAAGCATGCTGCCACTGGACTCTGGGGCAGGGTGGTCTAGTGGTCTGGGTGTTGGGATTTCAGCCGCAAGGTTGTGGGTTCAAACCCCGGTGTTGACCTACCTGTAAGCATCCTTGAGCAAGATGCCTAACCCCTAACTGCTCCTGGTGGTTGGTCGCACCTTGCATGGCAGCAATCACCATCGGTGTATGAATGTGTGTGCGACTGGGTGAATGTCAGGCAAAATACTGTAAAGCGCTATATAAATGTGCCATTTACCATTTACTCTGGAGCACTGGATACACTCCCTAGAGTGATGAATAACATTGGCAGTTGGACGAATCTGGGTTTAACAGATACCAGGAGAATACTGCCTGCCTGCATATTGTCAACTGTAACGTTTTGTGGTGAAGGCTGTCTGTCTGTATAAGGCAGGCTGAGCCTCTTAAAGGTATAGTCAGTCATTCTGTAGCAAGCTCGCTAGCTCGATATGTGAAACAAAGCAAAAGCTCCTCTCCCTTCAATGTAATATGGCGCTCGCTCAGAAGCTCCGCCCCACACCTTGGACACATATTGCCAAGGCTAGGATTTTATTGTGTGGTGTAGACTGCACCACTTTATATATGTTGCCATATACAGAGTCAGGCCTGAGAAGAAACACTGGGTGAAGAGACATCTTGAATTATCACAGTTTACAGCATACAATGGCATTCCTAGAGAACTGTCGCTTCCAACTTTGTGGCAACATTTTGGGGGGAGGGTCATTTTCAGCATGAGAATGCACCTGGGTATGCTATGGTGAGGTCCATAGAGAAATGGTTTTGCACAGAAAACAATCCCTGAACCCCACTGAACACATTTGGAATGGAATGGAACGCAGACTGTACTAGACGAGCCATGCAGGCACTATCTAAATCTGTCTGACCTCACCTTGTGCCTACATGTAAGCATCACCACAGCCTTCCACAAATGGGCACAAATGTCATATGAATGGCCAAGATTATGAAAGGACGTGTTCAGCAAGCACATATGGGTGTGTTGTTCAAATACCTCTGGCCCCTGGCCATGTAGTGCAGCAAAACTAAATTAGATCCAGATTGGATTTGTCTAATATTATTATTACCTCCAATGCAGCAGGGGTCAGTGACGAGCGGCACAATGACTGTGCCGACTTCAACAACAACACCACCTGGCGGGAGCAGAGAAGCAAGCTTCAGGTTCACTACCTGCTGCTGACTCGCAGGAATATTGACTGTGCCAGGATTTTCAGCCAGGAGTCCATCACAGACGTCCAGCAGCCAACGCTCTTCAACGTTTCCCTCCCAACAAAGGTCATCATCCATGGCTACAGGTGCTGTATAAGGGGAAGGGGGATACATACGATCTCTGATGTGAGTGTCGGGGGAGGGGGGGGGGGTCACCTAGTCATTCATCCATCATCACCCCCCCCCCACAATCTCTCTCACAGGGCCCTGGGCAGTAAGCCGTCCTGGGTGAAAGAGTTGGCCATTGCCCTGCTGAGGGCGGAGGATGCAAATGTATTAGTAGTGGACTGGGTCTACGGGGCCTCCTTTGCCTACAATTTGGTGGTGCAGAAATACCAGGACGTGGCAAGGGAAATATCTTGCCTCATCAAACAGCTAAAGGTGAGTGAAACACAGACATTACATCTTGTGCAGTAGGCACCTTCTGTTCCTCCAGAATGTTGCATCCACACACCAGTTTATGAAATCATGCAAAAACTGCAAATGTAAAGGCTCTCGTTAAAAGGGAGCAGGCTGAATTATATTTGATTTACGATTAGTAATACTAATATATATGATTATTAGTGATAAATTGGGGCCGACTCTGTCAAGTCCAATAACGTAGGAAACTACTATCTACGACCAACATTTGGCAAGTTATAAGCATTTTAATTTTAGCCAATCATGATCTAGTGGGCAGGGCTAAGTAAAGGGAAGGGGCTAAATGGCACTAACGGGCAATAGAGGACTTCCAACTGAGTCCAATGATGTTCATAAATACTCCCTATGCCCAATGGCTGCCGAGTTATAGCCGTGACAAGCATGACTAAAACCACCCATGGGAGACATAGGACTGATAGAGGACTTCCTACAGAGTCCAGTGATTTGATTCAATCACAGCTCTCTAGGACCAAGGGTTATTAAACTACAAAATAGTGCTGTACTAACCCTGTGCACTACTATTCAATTACTATTTCAAAGACTTATGAGTACTACAAAGTAAGTGTATTGATGTGCTTACTTATACAGTGACATATGTAAGCCTACAGCTAGACAAGCATAAAATACCACAAAGTATTTTGAAGTAATATGAAGATATATTATGTATTATGAACTATTATGAATCTTAAAAGTGCACAAGATGTTGAAAAAGGCTGAACACGTTTGTGATCTGAACATTCACTCTTCATTCCTATGGGCCAAACATTTGAACAAACACTTAATACTTAATAAGTCTTACTGTACAGGTACTGAAAAAAATTATTAAAAGTTGAAATATGTGGAAGAAGATGCAGTACAATAATTGAAAGAATAACAATACACTTTTGCTAAACCATCTGCTCTATAGCATTCTTATTACAATATTAAGACCTAACATTGGATGTTTGCCATACATTATCATGTTATGGAAATAACTTGATTATTGAAATTATTGATAGAAAATTATTGATTGCAAATTATTGATTATTTTTACCGAATATCAGAGTATTGAAGTAAACAATCTACAGGGCTATTTAAAATGTTTACCAATAGTGAATTAAATGTGTTGCATGGTGAGGTTTTGGTGATACCATATGATCCTGCAAGCTTCAGTTTGACTTGACTCAGTCTAGATAGGCTTCAAGTCCATGCGGTTGGCTCAACATCATAGGTTACTGTCAACTACGGCCGTGGTTTGTAGGTGTGATGCTAGCCCGTGATAGACACGATAGACAGATGGTTCATCCAATCAACTGCCACTGCCTGCCAAGTGCCTGCCCTTTTCCAAACAGTTTCACAGCTTTGAATGGTGGTTCTGTGTAAAACCTATTAGTGCATCAGGTTCATTTAACAAGGACCTGGCTCAAAATAACAGTTTATTTCATAATATCTTGACATTTAGAAAGAAAACTAGATTACATCAAAATAGCACAAGCTTTCTCTGGCAGACCGAGGACGAATGTCTGATAAAGAGAATCACATATTTGTTGTGTCTTCCCTCAACTGCTGTCTTCCAAGGGCAGTTCTGAGTTTCATTACAAGAGGATACACTTGTCCACTTAACAAACAGGTTCTTGCTCATAATAGAAATCTAATGATGTATAAAATATATATATTATTTAAATGTCTTTGCCATACAGAGTACATTAAACTGAAAACCATGCAATTGAAATAAACCTTAAGTTATTGTTAAAAGTGTGATGTGTAATCATATTGTTTAACTGCAAAACAGGAACATGGGTGTAAACTAGAGTCCTTCCACTTTATTGGAGTAAGTTTGGGAGCACACGTCTCTGGATTTGTGGGGACCATTTTCGAGGGAAAGATTGGAAGAATCACAGGTAATGGCATTCTGTCTACTGTGCATATGGTTATATGTATAGGACTGTAACTGTTGTAGTATTTTCTCAAAGCAGAGAGATATTTGAATAAAGGCAAGTGGAATCATGAAAGCAATTTTTAAAGAATTGATTGCTTAACAACTTGTGGCCTAAATAACATGTTTCCTGTAGCTTGTTAAACACAATAATGTCCTCTATTGCTGTAAAACGATTAAGCTCACCCCTCCAGTGTACCAGTTTAGTTTCCATTCGAATGTTCTTTCATAAAGGGTCACCTAGCAAACTAAGTAAGGACTAGCTACATGACAGCAATGCAGTTATGTATGAAGGAAACTTAGCTAAAGCCAGATCTCCAGGACTATGGAAGGCAAAAGGCGGTCTTCTCAGTGTTGAAGTCACTCACAAAGCCTCTTGTCTGTGTCAGTGTGTGAGAATGTAGCAGAACTTCAAACACAGCAGTGCATGTGTTCCAAACAAATGACAAGGCCACTTTGATACAGAACTCTGATGTAGGCTATATGGCACAGTTCCCTTTTCCAAGACCACACCAAGCAACACAATGCACGATTGTTGACTGGATTCAAGTGTCTTTAAATGGCATAGCCATCAGCCAACACTCTATTGGACAGCACCCAGATCTAAAACAATCTCCATTCCTTACTATATTGTAGGTTGTACAGAACGTACTTACGTCATATGTTTCCATCTTAACCTGCAGGCCTCGACCCCGCTGGACCGATGTTTAAAAACGCAGGCACCTCTGATCGTCTGGATACATCAGATGCTCGGTTTGTGGAGGCTATCCACACAGACTCTGACTGTGAGGGAACAGGACAAACAGAACTAACATTATTATTTGATGCCTTTACATTTAACTTTTTTAGGCATTAGGCTATAGGGAAGAACAGGGTAAGTAGAGCCAGTGATGAGCCACCCACTATATCTATCTAGGTAACCATAAACAAATATGATTATGTGACCACATATAGTTCACATTGGTCAACCCATTTATGACCCAAGCACATGGAGAGAGTAGTATGCAAACCAGAGCAAAATAAATTACTTTTGTCATGCCAAGCGAATTCAGAATTTTACAACTGTTATCAGTTTTGCACCTTTATTATAATATATATGTTTTAGACATCATTACATGTTATTTTAAGTCAGTGTAAGCTACAAAACAAGGTCATGAACATTGCACAATTGTTTACCTGTGTGTTTTGTCCAAAATGGAGGTTGTGGGGTAAAATGTGCCAGTGATGTTGGGGCAAGTTGAGCCATTGGCTCAATTTACCCTAACGGTCTAATATAGGCTGCATAGTTACAGAGTAGCTTGTGTATTTAAGTATTATTAGTTATATTCAGCATACATATTTACATATACATTACACATAAACACACACTGACTGTGTCACTGTTACAAGTTATAGTATTGATGTAATACATCTAATTGTTGACTAATGTTAAATACTAAAGCCACACACAAACTGCTATAGCTGTAGCTTCATAGTATACCCAACATCACAATTACAATGTCACATAGCCTACATTTTGTATGGAACGTATAAAGATCAGTTGAATCTTAACTAAAAAGTTAAACTGGAAAAACAGAACACAAACATATGGTTTTATCTAAACGTATGAGTTTTTGCCTTTGTCAAATTGCTTCATTAATGAATAATCAAGATCTCAAAACTGTTTCATTTTGTGTCATTTTAATGATGGCACTATTTACCCCATCCCTATGTTCATTTTACAACTACTTTGGGGTAAGTTGTGCCATTGGACAAACTTTTTTTGATTGGTCATTGTTATAAAACCATAATAATTAGATAAGTTGTTTTAATTTCCATAGGTGCACAACAACCTGAGGTACGGTATATATAGTAACTATTATTTAAAACAAATACAATCATATGTAAAAAGTGGCTCATTTTACCCTGTTCTCCCCTATACGTTTATTTCTGCATACGATAGTAGCCTAGCATATAGGCTAAATTAAGGTTAGGGTTACAGTTAAATTACGCTTTAATTTATAAAATAATAATGTAATTTGTAGGAATCAGTAGGCAGGGATGGGCAAAAATACATCACATTTTTAATAAAATACCAAATACCCTAATTGTAAGTGTATCAAAATAAACTACAAAATACATCAGCCAGTTTAACATTTTTATTTATTTAAAAAATACAAAAAATACTTTTCCCAATGGAGAATGAAATCACCTCACATACAAATCAATCTGCATTTGATCTATCATAACCCTTTACCTGCACTAACTCATGGTTACTGTAGTTAAAGATATTCATCATTCAACATTCTGGAGAAAGTTTGTTGATATTTGAGCTTGATAAAAACAAAAACACCTCTGCCTTCAATCAGGTGCTCCCTCAGAAGCAGTGCCTCACACCTCGTAAACACATTGTGAAGGCTACAATATTGTTGTGTGCGGTCTGCACCACTTTGATTATGTTACTATTTACAGAGCCAGCACTGTAGAAACACTGGATTATTTTATTGGCATGCACATGAAATGGGCAGATAGCAAACCTTGCATAAATATTTAGAGAATTTGACAAAAGTGTATTAGCTTATTAAATTAACAAAGTAACTTTGAGAGAACTCAGCCAATCAGCCAAGCAAACATAAAAGTGGGGAGGGGCTTCCAAGCCAGAAATAGATTCTCTTTCAGTTTTGTTGTGTTTTGTCCCACTGACTATACCTTTAGTGGACAATGTTTGAGAGCACACAACAGGTTTCTTTATTTTCTTTACAGTAATGTCTCTATAGTGTCTCAAATCTGATACACAGTATGTAACCGTCAGGTAAGCGATTGTAACCTAATACACATTTCGTCAAATTCTGAGGATATCTCCTCAGAGTCGACCAATTGTTCATTCTCTGTGTGTGCTGAAAAGAAATCCCATGTTTCCACATCCACCTAACTTTTTACTAATTACTCTAAGACAATTTTTGCTGAGATTACAGTTTGGAAACCGTTATCGCTTTACCGTTCATACAGCCACCCTGGATGGTGGAACAAACAAACCAATGGGGTTACTAAATGCAATGACGTTATAGCTATGCATTGAAGTAAAGTGTCTGACATGGTGGTAGAGCTAGACGAAGGATACAAACAATTTAGCAAGTCTGATTAATGCTAAATAAATAGTTAAAAAATGTACCAGAAGTCTAGGCCCAGTAGGATGTGACGACTGCAGACATTCCCCAATGGAGCATGGCATTTTGGGTCTGGTTACACCTGGCTACCAATTAGAGGCCTCACCAATTGAAAGTATTTTATAGTATTTCTACAAATATAGTATTTCTACAAAATCATTAAAGTATTTTGATACAAAATATATAATTTTTAAAAACCCTATCATAAACAAATTACAAAATACTATTTTGTATTTCAAATACATGTATTAAACTGCCCATCCCTGCCAGTAGGCTACTTTAGCAGAAAACGCACCTGACAATCATGAAATATATGCTAATACAGTAGTTATGAGGCTGTGAAACTACTGTGTTGTAATGGTTTGGTTAGACAAATAAGTCATTATTTTCTGCTTATAAATACAGATTTTGGAATTTCTATCCCTGTTGGACATGTCGACTTTTTTCTGAATGGAGGAATGGACCAGCCTGGATGCGCACGATCCAATTTTGCCTCAAGTAAGTGATAAAGCTGGTGCGAATGAAAGGTTAACAATTAAGTATATAACCTGATTTTATGTACTACTGTTACTGTAGATCGTTGTAAAAACGATTATCTCCCTTAGTTTCGTCGTTTGTTGTCAGTTCTGGTCTATTTTCCAGTGTATGGATATGTGATTTGCGACCACATGAGGGCGCTGCACGTCTACATCAGTGTGCTGAATGGCTTGTGTCCTCTAATGGGGATCCCTTGCGCCACGTATGAGGACTTCCTCGACGGTCACTGTTTGAATTGTGATGGGGTTTTTGAAGGCACCTGTCCGAGATTAGGTAAATACTGTCAAATACAATCAACTTAAAAATAATAATGCATAGTTGTTTAGCATTGATTGTTAAACAATGTAGGCCTAAAGATTTAAATAAAAAAATCATAAATAGATGTATTTATTTATTCATGCATGCATGTAGGGCAGACTTGCTGTTAGCATAAATATTTACCTAATATGTAATAGGCTAAATGAGGCCAGATGTCTGGCCACCTTTGAAAGTCCTTACTTCAGCATTTAGAAATAGGGTATGGTCAGTTTGATCAGTAATGAAAGCCAAAAGCACTCAAATGAAACCTGTATAGGCTCAGGAATTAAATATGAACTTATTTATCTTGTATTATATTGGAGAGAAACACTCATTAAAGCTAGCTCAGACTATATGTTCTGGAACTTGCTATGGCAAAATAACATTTATTTAGGTCATCAATTCACCAGACAATAAGGCTGCTTGTATCACCCCTGCTTGTATTAGTCTATATGAGACTAAATGCTGAATCAACATGAAAACCAAATGACATCAACATCACATATAGGTAGATAAAAAGAAACATATAATACATAATAAACTCTGTAGCCTATATGCATAAAATCACATGTGATTATTGCACCTGCACACCATATTGCCTGTGATGTGTGTGGTAATACTGAGAGAACCTGTCACTGGGGAATGAAATATACATGAAAAAGATATTGGATGGCCTGTACTTTCTGTACCAGATCTCTACATGGTGGGTTATATATGGCTTTAGATTACATTTGACAAGAGACGGCCTTGTCACAAGTCTGGTTCTGGCGTCAGCTTATCATTCTAACACCTGATAAGGTGACAGACACACTGATACGTGGAGACTGTTCGTGTACCTACAAAGTCATTCATGTGCATAGGACCACTGTGTGTGTGTGTGAAAGAGATATAGTTAGAACAGGTTAAATAGACTCTATTTATACACATGAATGTGTCCATGTCGGTGTTTCAGGTCTGTCAGAGAACAGCGGGATAACCGCGTCTCCACTTCCTAAAGAACAAAAACTATTTCTCCTCACTACATCTGAGGCGCCTTTTTGCGGTAAGTGTGTGTGTGTGTAATTAGATGGTGTTCATTCTTGATGACATCATCTCTTATTTGATATGAATGAAAGGTCCAGACCCCCCTCTCACTGAAATGTCCACAATAGAGTGTGTATGGGTAGGGGTAGAGAGTGCACAAGCTTTAGGGGGACGAGTAGAGATGAATGTCAGCCAATGAGCACTGTAGGTGTGGGAGGAGATTGCAATATAAAGTTTCAAACCTTAACAACTGTGTTTTGCTGCGTTAAACCCCAAATGTGATTTCAGACAAGAGAAGTCTTTACATTTTTCATCGTTAATGTTCATTTCAACAACCCACTGGTAAAGATGGTCTGCAGCCATGCCACCAGGTTACACACAATGCTTTTCTTCTCTTCCTCCTCTGCTCGCTATACAGCGCATCACATCCTGCTGGTGTTGGAGGTTGTCCCACTGGAGAAGAGCGCAGAGGTGGAAGTCACTTTGTTTACAGAGCGCATGAGAACAGTACAGCGACTCAGGCTGTAGGTGGCACACACACACACACACACACACACACACACACGCACACACACACACACACACACAAGTCTTTGGTACTCTATAGAATGCATACCCCATTGGCCTACTGTGTCACATCCCAAAATATCCTTCACTCCACACAATGCTATTTTTACAAAGCAATATGAAAGTCTGCAGTAGCTACAGTATAATGTGATGCATCATGTAATTTGGGAATTACATACAGTGGTCCCAAATATAAATATTTTTTTAATTAATCTGCATAAAGAGTCCAACTACTTACAGTAGTCTAATTGTATTATAGTCATTCTAAGAGAGTTAGAAACCAATAATCTGTCTAATTTGAGGGTTACTGGATGCAATTTGTGTCTGGGATTTTGCATATAAGATAAACTTCCAGTTCAGTATTACCCAGTTACCCAGCCTCATTGCATCAGTCTATACATTGATGCAAAATAGCTGAGACCATACCATATGCAATACATATAACACAATAAATCAAGAAAATCAAGAAAACACAAACATAATACAATTGGAACTTGAAAATATAACAGCATATTTAATGATTTTGTGTTGTTGTTTATTTTAGAGGAGTAAAGGTGAATGGACCTTTTCTGCCACAGGGACAGTTGATCTTATAGCAGGCTGTCTAAAGTGCCATAAGAACAAATGTGTGACTTTGCACTTTCTATTTTGAGCATCGTCTATATTACAGTATGCTCTATAGAGCCATGACCAGGTTCAGACTATAGTGTCAGGACTTTCAGAAAAATTGAAAATGCCTCCAAAATGGTCTGTTGAATTATGTAAATGAACTTGCATGTATATTGTGAGGCTATAGCTCAGATGCTGTACAATCTACAGCTATTTACTGTATTTTTACAGAATGATACAGCTACATAAGTAAAGTAATGATCTCCCAAGCTTCAATTTGGACATCTCGTCATCTCGTTAGAGTGGTATAGTGTTCTAATATTGCTAAATGATTTCAGTATTTGTTTTGGACAAGGTATGGTGTTTCCATATGCAGCATAAGAATGCAGAATAGTCCAGAATGAGTGTGGTGTCTAGTCATCACCAAAGAACTGCTTAAATATAATACAAGCCCTACCCACACCTGAGTGCTGAATGTGGCTTGAATTCCTCTCTACTCCTCCCCTCACTCTCTCACACACTCTCTCACTCACCCTCTGCTCCTCCTACACTATTGTGCACAGTTGTTTGTAAACTTAAACAGTGAAATTTTTAACATTTTAGATTGTGTGTAATGCTTTCCCCCAGCCAATAAATACACAAAAATATCCATTAAAGGTGTGCTAAGCGATACTGACAATAACAACGATACTGATAAAGATTGTTGATATGTGAACGCAACATCTAAACAGATACACATAAGCACCGCCCCCCACATTGAACACATGATTGCCAAGGCTGGGATAGAGCTTTAATCAGGCCTTAAAAGTTTAACCCTGACCTGAACTTGTAAGTGCATGGCTTTTTGAAGCCATGCACTTGTCTATACACTGTGCATTACCATACAACTATATATGTATCACTCATTGATGTCGCAAAGATCTCAGTCTCGATAGTGCTGATTCATTCATTTAGTACTAAACCTTATTTTATGATTCAATGACTAAATGAATTGAACAGCTAGCTGGATAGTGATTAAAAGAAAAGAAAAGAGAAACCTTTATTGCTACGATGTTGAGTCAGGAGCTAAGGGAATAACACACTTACACTAGTTGTCATAGAAATAGTAAACAAAGCAGAGATACAGCTGCTTTTCTCAAGATGGGATACTGTTGCTGGATTCTTTAACAGGGCAGTCTGCGCCATTTTGTTTTTGCTCTATTTACAAAGCCAGGACTGTGTAGGTACATTGAATTCCTTTACAGCGCACGCACAGTGCGGACAGCTAGAAGATCATTAGGAAAGATTTGCTGAATTTGACAAAATGTGTATTGAATTCTAATAACTTGCACCACCTTTTAAATGTGGACATTGGGGGCAGTAACTGCCACCATACAGTACATGTGCATACAGGGCTGCCAACCTACATGTCTGTATAACGCTGGTGTGTTCTGTCTATGCATGTGTGTCCAGTCAGATAGATGTCAATGTGTACCGCAGAGTGTTGGCCCACCCAGTCACTCAGTGTGAGATTCGCTCCATTCAAGTGAAAAACACAGGCGCTAGATTCTACAGGCAGAGCAACATACGCATCGAGTCCGTCTGTATATCAGAGTTCTCTTCTGGCAAGTAAGTATGGGGTCCACGTAACCCAAACACAACACTCACCAGTATCTGTATCTGCGTTTACTGTAGGTGTGTAGGTACACACACACACATGGAACAAATCACGTATTGTCTGTTCCAATAGAGTGGACCCACTGTGTGTGAAGAACATAGAGGTTAATCGAGGAGCTCCGTGGGCCCATGACTTTATTCAACTGTGCGATGGTTTTTGAAGGTGGTCAGCTCGACAACACTGACCAATGCTATACAGTCAAGAAAATGGTAAATAGACTGCATTTATATAGCGCTTTTCCAGCCCTCCCGCCGCTCAAAGCGCTGTAATAGTATTGCCCTACATTCACCCACACACACACGGCAATGTCATGGAAGATGCCATTGAACCACCGGGAGCGGTTAGGGTGGTTACTGTAGGTGTCTTGCTCAGGGACACCTTGACACTTGGTGAGGAGTTAGCGGGATTCGAACCAGCGACTTCTCAGTTACCTGTCGCCCCGCTCTAGCCACTGTTATGAAAGGCTATGAAAGCCATTAACAACACTAGCTTGCAGATTGAGGCTCATGGGCAATACACTTAATGGGGTATACTGTAAAATATCTAAAAATACACAAAGCACAGATAGCCTTCAGCAATCCAGATGTTCCAACTTCACAGCTCCCTGATCAAATGTATATTGTATAAACCATGTGATAGCAAACACATTTATTTTGTATTATTGGGATTACTGTACATATTCTTTTTGTGCTTAAAGTTACTAAATGATAGTCTGCACAGCAATAAACTTGACACTTGGTATTTATTTGCCTGCATTGGATGTTTTGTGAGGAAATAATATGTTATAATAATTTGTGTAAAACAAAATGTATATTAAATGTTTTGCAGCGTGTTATTTTATGAATAAATATTAGGCCCTGTAAATTATTATGGGGTTGGGAAGGAAATAAACAGAATTTTTATGATGCCTTCCTGATAATCTTTCTCAAGTAAAATGTTTGTCACGGCCAGAGTGGGGGTGGCAGAAACCAGACGCAGGTTGGAGTTGTAACAATAAGGATTTTAATTCAAAAAACGAAGCAAAGACACTCACCATTACAGCAAACAATAACCGACCAAGACAGGGAGAAACAGAGGGCTACATATACTAAAGCTAATTAGGGGAATGGGCACCAGGTGTGTGTAATGACAAGTAATAGAGTGAAGGGAAACCCCAGGAAGCATGGCAGGGCCATCAAACCCTGACAATGTTAAAGAGAAATTCACATTGTTTAATGTTCTGAATTCTCCATTCTAGTGCATACTAATAATGTGCAATTTTAATATGCAATTTAAATATTTAAGGTGTTTCCATCCACACACACACACACACACAGTGTGTAAAGTCGACGAGAGCAAGCAGGTGTTTTATTCTTTATGGGTAACAATTATAAAATGTACATATATGAAAAATGTAAATTACTGTATATGTCAAACTGAATGAAATCAACATTAGAATTGTTGGTAATTCATGCAAAATAAAGATGGGCATACAGTGTTGTTTTTTTTCTTTTCATTCTTTGAAATATATTCAGTCGGTTAGTATATTATATACAGTATATATATATGTAATATATCATATATATATTATATATATGATATATTACACTAGTATTACATATGTGTACGTGCATGTGAACTGTTAAGTATAGTACACATTGTCCACAATTGCTCCTTGTACAAATTACAATACTGCTTAGCTGGAACTGTCTGAGTGTTCTGTAGTAGTCCATGGATGAACCGTGGTAAACTCATTCCAAACCCCACAGACGTGAGTCTGGTCCGTAACTCCAGAATAGTCTATTATCACAACTTGGGTGTGTCTGTAGGGGCCAATGGAGCCTTGCCCCTCTGGAAGCGAGGTGGTACACTCTGGTTCTTATGTCCTGTGTAATTGACAAAGACATGTTAATTTACTGACTTCATCGTATATCCATCCTTCCATGTACATCCTGACCATATCAAACATCTGATGGGGACCAATGTAAGAAAAGGATGTTACAATGCTTTTATACAATGATTCAACTTTCATTACTAAAAGGAAAGAGAAACTATGTGACAGAATATGAGAAGCTGGGACCCAAGCATGTGTAGATACTTAATTCAATGTTTTCAATTCAATGTTTTCATAAACAGCAACCTTGTATAATGCAGTGGCGTATACAATAGAAATGCTATGCATGCTTAACTCTGTAGACACCCGTACTCACAGCATAATTAATAGAAGCACAAATATCAGCCCTAGCTCACTGCAGACATCCTGAAACAGTCCACACAACGCCTGTAGAGGACACGCTGGAGATGTACGTGTGTGTGTGCTATAGGGAGGTGTAGAGCCCACTGAAAGACATTCAATAATCATGGAGCAAGCTCTGTTAGACTCCCAGACTGAACCAATGTCTTCATAATGGGCCATTCTGGACACAATTTGAAGTAAATGTGCCGTTAACTCTTGTTCAAGAAAAAACTGTCTACGGTACTCCTTAGTCGTGCCCAGACTGCTGACATTTCTGAGCAAGCCTCAGCCATATGCTGTCAGCTATGAAGGTCAGCTTGTGTTGCTATGATTAATATGGCCCATCACCCCACAGCTGTCTGGAATCCAAATAAACTCTCCTCATATACAGTGCAACTCCGCCTTAGTCCCCCCCACCCTGAAACATGATCCTCTACCCGATTTGGCTGCTTGGTAATGGGGGGGCACAGTCAGTGGAGGGCTGGGCCAGATGGATTATTTGAATGGCATGGGAGTTTTGGGATCTCCGTAGTTTCCAAGCTGTAATCCTGAACAAACAGCTGCTACGCCTCAGTGCAGCGCACACACATACACACACACACACACACACACACTGTACTAAACAACAGTATTAATGCTGGGATAAAACATACTACCATATTCAAAGTCTACATTTCCACACAAATACGAATGGTCTACTCTTAAATCAGGCATAGATGCAAATGTAAAAATAACAAATAATATAATATAGAACATCGCATGTCAAAAGGTGTTGTATTTGGAAACATCTATGGGGAATTAAATAAAAAAACATACAACACAGAAGCCAGTAGTGAAAGCCTCACATAAAAAATGTAAATAAACTGAAACTACAATATTAACCATATCAATAGTGCTGGCCGTTTATACAATATTGTTTATCGTCTTTCAGTGGTGGAGAAAGGAATATATTCCTTCATATGGTGGGGAAAGGAAGATATTCCTTCATATGGTGGAGAAAATAAGATATTCCTTCATATGGTGGGGAAAAGAAGATATTCCTTCATATAGTGGAGAAAAGAAGATATTCCTTCATATGGTGGGGAAAGGAAGATATTCCTTCATATGGTGGGGAAAGGAAGATATTCTCACAGCGTGATACACAACATTGTGTATGCCTGGGCCCATGTTAGTACTGAATGTGGACAAGGTAAAGCAAAGGTGCTCATGCAGCCTCTAATAAAATGGTACTTACATGTAGCGTTAAGTGGTGAACCAGTGTGTTAGCTCCATCACCCTGACCCCTCTACCTCAAATAATCCCTCTCACTCCCATACTCCATTAAGGATCCTGCCACATCAGCAAAGTCATCCAGGACCAGGCTGGTTGAGTCCTCACCGCAGGGCAGTTCTGTGTCCAGGGCTCGAGGCCCGGCTCCTGGGTTGGGCTCGGCTCTTTCGTGGCCCTGCTCCGCTCCACTGCTGTGCTCCCTGGCGTCGGTGGTCTGTGAGGAGGGGGCCAGCACGTGGTAGAGGCTGGGCAGGCGGATGTCCAGGCGCACGCCGCTCTTGATGAAGAGCTTCTCGTTGAGAGCGTACAGCTTCTCTGCGATGTCGTGGCCCAGCATGACGGAGAACAGCCGCGCGATGTAGCGCTCACGCGACATCAACAGATAGAGGCGCCGGCGCCTCCACGACACGTAGCAGGCGTCTTCTTCCGCTGTCAAGGTCACCTGGAGGTCAGGAAGATACCCTTTCATTTATCCCACCCATCAGGAATTGGCTTCTTGGACATTCTCTCATTTCAAAGTGTATGGATATTTTACTTTTAGTTATTTAGTGTTCCAATTGAGTTCCCATGTCTTAGTAAAAGAAAATTGAGGGCAACCCAAACCCGGCACTACACATTTAGTCAGGTAGTAACTGCTTACATCTGACATGGCCTACAACACAAATTTGACTTCAGCCGAACTAATCCACAGGTAATAGGATAGGTGGAACGCAAGAACACAATTGTTTTCCCCTGTTTGGGTTTATCAGTCAGATGCTCAATAGGATAAGAAATGACTAAATACAATATGTTCTCTGGATTTAACATCTGTTCCAAATCTTTAATTTGCACCCTCAAATGAACCACTTAACCTTACCACTAATATGATACAAACCAAGAACTTAGTATTGTGTCTCCAGCTTCATTTGACATTCCAAAATGTGTAGTAACAAGTTATAAACTAGCAATGCATACCTATCATAATGTAAGGGGCTAGAGGTGTGGATTAACACCTGTACCTGAAAGTTGCCTTCATCATTTGGCCTGAGAGACTCCCATTCAGGAGAGTCCAGGAACTGGTGGCGATGGATGTAGTGCAGGAATTGTCCTTCCAGAGACACACTAATCCTAAAACAGTATTAAACAGGGATAAGAGACAGGAGGTTAAGTGCTTCTGTCAAGTTTGCATGTTCTCTTATACATATGTGTGAAAATACATAAACAGATTATTTGCCATGGCTCCATGATTACGTAATAACACTAATCCTTTAATTTGGAACCATTTTCCAAATGCAGTCTGTCATAGGCAGCAATGCAGCGGACTACAGTTTATTATATGGTCCTAACAAACAGCATTTTATATCTGTGTAAATTAAACCAATTTTGAAACCAATGAAACCAATCTTCTTAGTCAATGACTTTAGCAAGATTATGGCTAGTTTTAGGAAGAAATATAATATATTAAATGTACAGACACCTTAAGTTCAAATACTCAACCATAACAGTAATAAAAGAAACAAACACTAAGAGAAATACAGACTAATGGTGACTAGTGCAGTAT
This sequence comes from Typhlichthys eigenmanni, assembly GCA_027564635.1. Taxonomy (NCBI): domain Eukaryota; kingdom Metazoa; phylum Chordata; class Actinopteri; order Percopsiformes; family Amblyopsidae; genus Typhlichthys; species Typhlichthys eigenmanni. The sequence continues at coordinate 20,759 of JAODUK010040002.1, forward strand.
ACGATGACACACCTTGGGTGTCTAGGAAGACACTCATACACAGCACATACAGTAAAAACCCTCCCAGTCCTTTAGTGCATTGCATTTTAAATAACTACTGAGTAATAAGCAGGATTAACCCAAGTGAAGGAGTTCAAGTACCTCGGGGTCTTGTTCGCGAGTGAGGGGACATTGGAGCGGGAGATTGGCCGGAGA
>JAODUK010040013.1:9186-20951 GCA_027564635.1 Typhlichthys eigenmanni
ACACCTAATAATACCCAACACTGGTTTGTATAATGTTAGCCTGATAATGCCTAATAATACCCAACACTGGTTTGTATCATGTTACACTGATAACACCTAATAATACCCAACACTGGTTTGCATCATGTTACACTGATAACACCTAATAATACCCAACACTGGTTTGTATCATGTTACACTGATAACACCTAATAATACCCAACACTGGTTTGCATCATGTTACACTGATAACACCTAATAATACCCAATACTGGTTTGCATCATGTTACACGCTGACTCCCCACTGTACAACTGGTTTCACTCTTGTCTTCAGGGCTCAGAAGGTTTTGGATGTCAGGTCAACAAGTGTCTGGAGAATGCTGAATACCTGTACAGCCAACTCCAGAAAAGAGAAGACTTCGAACTGGTCCTAAAAAGCAAAGTAAGGCGGCTTTGCGTGTCGCTGATCTTCCACTTGTTGTACAGTACAATAGGTGCCATATTTGATGACCCTCACAAGTTGGGTTATTTCCTCCCCCTTAACAAAGTAAGGCCTTTTATACAGCATATTTGTTATCTGTCTGTTATTGTTGTTTTTTAAATAAGGTAGTTTGAGCAGTATCTTAGGATAACTCCGTCTCATAGTCTCAAGACAACCCTATAAGTGTGAATTAGTAAGCCAACATTTTAAACAATTGTCAATATTTGTTCCATTAATGAAGCTACAGTACATTCAATTTTAAAATATAATCTTGTAAATACAGGGATTACCATATTTCAGTTACACATCTGTCTTTCGGTAATAACCTTTTTTTTTTCCTTCAGTTGAAAATTTTCTGAGCATGGAAACCAATATATTTATATAGAAACAAATATATGTATATAGAAATAAATAGCTCCATAGCTTTCAAACCAAAAAGTGGTCATTCCAGACACAAATCGAGGAGTATAACTTTAATTGTTTTACCGTCCTCGAGCAACAATGGCAGTGGACCTTCCTACCTAGTATTAAGAAGTGTGGTAACAATGCTGACTGTGCTGCGCTTCACTATTAAACCTTTGCCCCTTTCTCTCCTCCAGCCAGAGAACAGTAATGTGTGTTTCTGGTATGTTCCCCCGAGTCTGAAGAATGCACCTTCCGGCCTTGACAGGAACAGAAGGCTCCACCAGGTCAGTGCTGGGCAGTATATTTTTATATTTTATTGCCTAAATCATCTCATGACATTTACTGTACATCCTCAGAACAGGTCCTGTATTATAATGGCCTATGTATAATACCTATATAATGTTTATATAATAGGGATACTGATACAGCTACCGGCACTTTGGGTATCGTCCGATACCAAGTACCGATCCGATTCTAGTGTTAAATTAAGTTTTAAGTTAAGTTGCAAAGCAAATGACAGCCAATCTCTATTTTTGGACTTAGACATGGCTAGGTTAGACATGGCTTATGCTTGACAGTAGACCTACGCGTGTCAATTAATTCAATTGGATTAGCCCCGTGAATCGGTCACCAATACCGATCCAGCTATTTAAGTCAGTATCGGACGGATTCCCGATCTCATTATCGTATCAGTATCCCTATTATATAATATCTATATAATGGCCAATATTTATTTTAGTTTTTTTGCATAAAAAAAAAAAAAATGACCATGGGCCATTATTTTAGGAACGTGATGATATGGAAAATGTGTTTGGTCGTTTCCCGCCAAAACAGGAAATCAGTACAAGAAATAAAACACACGGCCGTGCAGGTGCACTTGCTTCTTGCCCATATTGAGTCTCACGGTCCAAAAATAAATCACTGAGTGTTGTTTTAACATTGTTTTAATGTTTTAATGAACTCCCACACGTTCGATTAAGCATTCCCGCAGAAAACAAAACCAAGTACAAACATCAGCATGGAAATAAACGCTACAAGCTTTCATTTGCTTTCTCTGTCTGTCATGCCAAGTGCTTTTATCAGAGGGGTTTTTACGGTTGAGAGCAGGGACACACTTCTTTGAATTTAGTTTAAATGGTTTCATATAAACACATGTCTTTGTTGGCTTAGCTAAAACAACAAAGGGGATAACCATCTCCCGATGAATGCTGACAGTTGTACGCCTGCAGTTGCATGTAAACACAACAGCATACTGCCAAGACTCAGAGAGGTATATCTCCTCAGGTGGCTCCTGCGATCAAAGCCAGGATGATGGAGAAGGGGACTGCCATGATTGGCTACCAGCCTTTGGGATCAAAGGTCAATTTCTTCCGGTGTGTGTTTTCGAACCCTGCCACAAAGCAGGAGGACATCGACTTCCTGTTGGAGGAGATTACCTGCCTCGGCAACGACTTGTGATTTCCTGGACAATGAAATTGTGACTTAAAAAACGATATTTCGAAACTTGTCGTCCTGTTCACATCTCTCACATGTTGTTCATTTATAAATACAGTGACCAGACAGTGTTCAGCTTCAAAAGCATTTAAAGTAATACAAGGTATAGCTAGAATATACAAACAATAATATAATGCACTATAGCAAAACAAACTAAGATATGGGGAGGCAATATGCTCTAGAATAGATAATTATCCTGCTTTAACGATCGATAGGAATAATTGTGACAACTTATCTGATGAGTCAGCGTAATTATACAGAATTCATACACACCCATATATATATATATATATATATATATATATATATATATATACACATACACACACATATATATATTCCATGTTCACATTTTCCTAGGTACTGTCTGTTGTTATTTAATAACAGTAGCTTGGAAGCAGGGATTTGGTAGCACTTATCTGTAAGACTTGTTTGTAGCGTCCTCTAGTGGGCATAATTAAATATTACAACATGCGTAATATAAAATGTTATGGACACATTTGACATGCATTATAATGCTTACTTAGATTTGTCAACACTGGCAAAACTGCAGTTTATCCGATATTAGGATATATTATTGTGTATAATGGCTATATACTGGTATTATTGCAATGTGAACTAAATGTCTACAGTTGTGGTTAAAAGAAAACAACACATTACTTGGTAATACCTGCCATTATATTTAAAACTGTTTAAGTCAAGGCAACAGGCCTTTATGACAGCAGTCATTGAGCTGTAAAGTAAATATATTAAAATATCGTTTGGCGACAGGTCGCAAGCTTGAAGAGCCATGGTTGTGCCAGACACTTCCAGACATGTTATAATTCGTTAAGGGGGTTGTAGGTTTCATGTTCAAAATTGTAATGTACTACATGAATTATATTCTATTCTATATTAAATAAAAATCTATGGGATCAGGTTTCCTTGTGCGTCCACCCATTAACACATCCGTGCTCTAAAATAATTTGTTCGATTGTCATTCTCTGTGATCTACCGTTTTAACCCAATTGAGATCTGAGGCTTAATCAATACATTTCCCAAATAAGCCAGGCTTTGTTTGGTTAGACTGACTTATTCTCCACCGATTTGATTCCATAAAGCAAACTCAACATAGTCTAAACTCAGTAACTATGACAATTTATGCTGGGAAACTAACCTGGTCAGGAGCAGGCTAATTGTCAGACTAAGAGTTCAATGCAACACAGTCAGCATTGTTACCACACTTTTTTTATACTGGGAAGGGAGGAACACTGCCGAAGTTGCTGGAGGATGGTAAAACAAAGGTAAAACTATTAGTTACACTCCTCGTTTTGTGTCTGGAATGACCTGATTTTGGTTTTCTAACTGAATTCTGGCATGCTATTATATTTTACTTTATTAGCATCTCAGTTAAATAATTATAGAAAATCAATTTAGCAACAACCCTTCCCAAAACATTAACTGTCAGTTGAGCAGGTTGCACTCTCTCCATCAAGATATCGCCATTATAGTGGGGGATATTCGGATATTATTCATTCCCATTCTATCAGGGCTACCATTTGCAAATGTCCTTCTTACATTTCTATTGATAAAATAAAAGAATGGATGTAATAATGTAATCTCACTGGCTGTTGGCTTTCCCCTAAAGGTCACTCATGAGAAATGCTAAATTGTAAAAAGTTTGCACCGTTTTGCTACGGTTGGCTGAACATGTCCCCTCGAAACAGTTTGTAACGGGCTTCCAGGTACGTTTTCTCTCATTTGGTGGACGTGTCAGAGACGTTGACACACCACGACACAAGATGTTGGCAAATCAACAGCAACGTGTTAATAAACCCCTCCTTATTAAAAGGCAGGGCGCACAATGGAGCAACCAAAGTCCTTGCAACTGTGCATAACACAACACACCGTTTACATGTAAAGGTCATCTATACAATATTAGAAACATTAGTACAGCCACAGACCACTATTGTCTATCTAAATATACAGGTAGAGTGGTACACTGCCTTCCCTACTAGGTTACTTATCTAGCTTTAATGGTAGTGCTGTTGTACACTTCTGTGTGTTGTAATCTCAGCTCATCTGTTCTTTCAAAGCCTGTCCAGCTGTGTGTGTGTGTGTGTGTGTGTGTGTTTGTGTGGCCCACAAAGAATTTGTTTTGGTCTGAGATGCTGGTGGTCAAGAGTGACATCTAGTGGCAGAAACGTTTTCCTACGTTTCATCGGAGCTGAGTGGCCCTGGTTGAAGCTAGTCACAGAGCTAGCCACAGCGCACCATGGTGAAGGCCCTGGAGGAACAGCTGACGCTGTGTGCGATGGCGTATGTCACGAGGAGAACACCGAGGCTGAAGACGACCAACGCGCACACCCTGGTCCACACCTTCCTGTACCTGTATTCCCCTTCCTCCTCGCCCCCCGCCGAGCTCTCAGGAGCCGCCCTCCACATCCGGGCCGTTGTCGGCGGAGAGAGATGCTGCGGTGGCAGCAGAAGCCCGTCTTTGGCGGCAGCGACGGCGTCCCTCGTCGCTCTACGACCTCCAGGCAGGTAGGAGGCAGCGTTGCCGGCCAGCAGCCTGACAAACACAGGTGACATAGGCGGCGGGAAGGCATCCGGCAGCTGGCTGACGGAGGCGCCGGGCAGCAGCGGGGTGAGGCAGCGGCACCAAGGGCAGCGAACGGCCCTCCGGACGGCGGCCAGCGACCCGGGGCCGGAGCCACCTGGCAGGTCGCGCCTGTGGTTGCCTGAGGCAACGGCGCGCGGGGGCCTCGCCGCCGGAGCTCCATCTGCGCCCGCGTCACCGTGGCAACGCGGCACCTCCAGGACCATGTGTGCCAGGCACGCGGAGCAGCAAGTGTGCGCACAGGACAGTCGTTTGGCCGGCCGCGCCGCGCCGTAGCCGCTCAGGCAGATGGGACACTCTGGCCGGGAGGTCCCTGGTTCCAGCTCTGCAGTCAGCCTTCCTGTGAACATCCTTGGGCAAGGCACCAGTAACCTGACATGCCAGATGGATTGTTAGTCACACGTACATCTGGGAAGACGTCCATTGAAACTGTTTGTAAAGCCCGCGATATACTTGCTTTTCGTTACGCGTACGGGTGTGCAAGATGGCTACCATACGTATCGGGCGTTTATCCTATGTTCCATGATACATTACAGCACATGAACGTGGGGGGCAGTATCAGGATCGGACAGGCAAATCAACAGCAGTTTCTAAACAAAGAACAATGACAACAAGTTTCAAAGAGAAGTTCGTAGAGCTAGTTTGTAATTAACTAACATCTTTATGACGTCTCCATGCCGCTCCACATTTTCACGTTTGTTGTTGGAAACTCGAAGGTAGTCAAGGAAAATATTCTGGTTTTGGCCAGGGATGATTCGGCCCTGATCTGCCACCTACTGGATATATTTGAAATCCTCCAAGCACACGCAGGGTACGTAGGCCAGTATGTGAACAATTTCTTTTGCGACGTAGCCGCTTGTCTACGTGTGCGCACTGCACAAAAGAAAGTATATCAGGGCATTTAAGGGCAGGCACTTTTACAAAATACCTGGCAGTTGATTAGACGAACCTTCTGGTCATTTTCTCTGTTGGCCCACCTAAACCACGCCCGTATAACAATCACCACGACACTGATAGTTTCTACTGACACATTTGCAATGAGGAATGATTCTAGGCTTTCCAGACTGATTCTCAGGCGATGTTAAACTAAAGGTCACGAGATCGGGATAGTCTCGTGAGCTTCCACTATCCCTCCCTGCTCCTTAACACTGTAACTGCACCAACTGTAAGGGCCGATTCATAGTCTTCGGAAGCTACGCAGATGCAGACGCAGATGCAGACGCGGGGAACTACGCATGGAAGGTTTGACACGTACTTGTGTAGAAAAATGTGTTTTCCGCATTTTTGTAATGTAGTGTTGCAGTGAGGGGCGCAACGGGAAATATGTACCGTCTGAGATATAGAGATAGCCAACTGTAAATGTAAATGTGTAAAATTGTTCACAATACGAGTGCTGGTTTATGTAAGCATGTATGTATATATCTGCTGCAATACAGTAGATAGGCCTAATGCTATTGCCTCCAAATTAGAGCGATGGGAAAGCAATAAAAAATAAAGTGGAAGCAGATTAGTGACCTGTTTGTGCGGGCCTAGAATAAATGAGTAAATGCAGAGAAAATGCAGTTATGTGGGTGTATATGCCTCTTATTATTTTTATTAACAGGTTATTGTTATTTTACCTCATGTAACATTCAGTATCATTATTATTGTGCCGCTGGAATTTTAGCAGTAATCAGTCCTTTTTTTACCTGACATGCTAAACAGAGACTCTGCTACCCCCTGCTGGATGAAAATGTATCGCATCTGAAAATGATTACCGCACCACTGACACGTCAGGATGACCCGAAGATGACTGCATCTGTTTAATTTGCAGTGATGAAAGCCACTTAGTTCTCAGTCAGCATTATCTTTAGATCTACCGGTGGTGAAAGGTTGGTGTTGTTACTATCCATACCGGGCTCCAGTGACTCTGCAATAGATGGCGTCCACTAATCCAATGTTTATCTTTCATACAAACGGGGGAGCTAGAGTACAGTAGTATCTTTCCCAATCTAAGACTACATTGTGTGAACAATCGAAAAATCTATGGAGAACAAAGTGTAATGATGTGTATCTTATTGTTGTGCTTTTTAAATTGGGAGGTGTCTCTGCCGGTGTCATGCCCAAAAGTGACTTGCTGATAAAAAGTGATCACGGTATGAAAAGGTGCATTTTATTGTTATATTTCCACATTTTTAGCTGGTAAAAATGAATGGATTAATTGTAATCTAGGGCACAGAGCAGGTGAAAAACTATAAATTAAGGATAATATTAAAAATATACAGGCGGCCATCATGTTCGTTGGACTACAGTATACTTTCTTTTTAAATATATGTATATTGTATCATATGTGTAAAATGTGTGTTTGCTATGTCAAATATCCTTGTTTAGCGTAGATATTTCGAAAATATAGGCTACTGTTAGTCTAACTAACATAATGGTATAAAGGCCGTTTAGATACAAAAAAAAATAATATTTTTAAAATATCCTTATAGTATTTCACCTGTTTTGTGCCCTAGATTATAATTAATCCATTCATTTTTACCAGCTAAAATAGTATAACTATAAAATGCACTTTTATTTACCGTGATCACTTTTTATCAGCAAGTCACTTTTGGGCACAACACCGGCGCATGCGCTCTCCTCGGGTGCTCTTATTCTAAGCATCAAGTTACCACACAAGCAAACACGTTTTTTTGTAACGCCTTTTTGAAATTCCAGTAACTAATCTATTATTTTCCCTTGAAAACTATTTCACTCCATTCTTATTTAGCATACGCTTTTAAATGTAAAAGTACATTTTTGCATATAGATTAACGCCATTGTTACGCAAATCAGTTTTCCAGGGACGATAGGCTACGTCACAGATTCGCATGTGTAGTTTTATTTTATTACTACTACTACCACCCAGAAATTCGTACTTGATCTAAAACACGCGTGACTAGGATATATCTTGACCCTCACTGAAACGTCTATTTAACGAATAAATACAAACAATGTACAAGCCTATGCATGCGGCTTACCTTAACTCCACAGCTGCAACTGCAAATTACGTGTATGGTGCTGATATATAACCGTGTGTTCAGGTTGCTGCAACAGAGTGTCGACAACACAATAGTTAATCTATTAGTCGAATGATTTGTCATCAGAATTACGCAGTGAAGTGTACTGGTGCCCCCGCCCGGCAGCATACATACAAACCTGTAGCCTATAGGCTACCTAATCTAACATAGGCCGAGTTTAAAGATGACAGTCCAAGTGAGATAGTCACGGATGTTGTTCCAAAATTGTTCGTTGCCCACAATTTGTATTGTGACATAGGCCTACAATAAATGCCGAGGAGTAGGCTATCATTGTCAGTAGACAATAGTAGATAATTAACCCCATTTGTCTCACTAGAATGTAATCGGTCTCATTTGAACTGCAACAGTTTGATTGCAGTAGCAATGTTTATTTAACAGCCTCAAGGATGCACTGAAATTACTATACAATATACTTGTTAACCCCAAATAAATCCAATACATTTTAGTTTCTTAGTTTGCCCTATACCGGACCAAAGCAAATGCGACGTGGGTCACATGCGCTAACAAGTCTGCGGGGCTCGAACGAGGTTTGACCACTGAAGTACGTGACTAGAGGGGCACTCGCGTTAGGTTGTCGCCGGTGCCGAGGAGTGATTGTCCGAAAAGAGTTATCACCGTTCGATCTTCGTAAAAGTGCATTTTGTAGATCTATTCCCACATAACTGCAAACATTGATTAATTATAATATAGGCCTACACAAATAGCACATATTTGCCAGAATATGTATGTTTACAAGAAAGTCTAACGTTTCACATAGACAAACTTGCATTTCCACTGTCAGAGGTTGGATTAGACCTAAATGCACATATTTACCATTTTATCCAGATAAAAGCGGCAGACGGCAATCACTTTATGGCACTAAATCGGCTCTGTAGAGCCTGAACATAACGCTTTTGTCTACAATGACTAGGGTGAACGATTAGGTCATGTCACATTCTGACCCATTACATGTAGGTGGTGTATATCACTTAGCATAGCCATGCAGGTTTGGAGAGCATCTTAACCAGTTACTGTACCAGCAAAAGACTTTCATGTTTACGTCTTACTCACCCAAAGAGATTTGATTAATACTTTAAAATCAAGGCTGTTTGCACAAGGACAAGTACATGATGCTGTCATCTTATGACCCTTCATTGAGGTCAATGAAGGGTCTGGAGAAAGGGCTGGAGAGCATCATTAGCTAATGTGCCGTTGCGCTGGACGGAGTTGCTAGCTGAAATTTGGTTAAACTCAGTACTTTCCAGCTTGATCTTTGATATCACAATGTCCACCTCATTGGTCTTCAAGTGCACTTTAAAAGACGTGCCAAGTTAGTACAGGATTCAAATGAATGTGTAAATGTGCAGGTCACAGACTGTAGAACCTAGTTACCTTCTTTAGCTAGATGATGATGACCATTTCTGGACTGCACTGACTCAAGCAGTTTAATTGCATTCAGAATAGAGCTCTCATTAATGGAAAGCCTTGATAACATCAATAGGATTAGTCAGTCTATGGACCGTTCATATTTTTGTGTCTGTCGCTCCAGAAATCGTCATAACAGAGTAAACTGTAGAAACACAATGTTATGGTATTCAAGAGTGGCTTGGGGTGGCAAACTGCACAACACATGTACCGTTTGTTTACATTAGAGTGAGATATAGACAGACTTCCATATTGCCGGCCGCTGTTTAACCGTGGTATGACCATTTCCGGTGAGATGATTTTAGCTTGTGAAAAGGGTCTTTTGATTGATATTTATTAGATCAAATAATACCTAACCCTTCACTCCTAAATGAAAGTCTTCAGAGTTACACCATTGTTCAGCAACTGGTAAACATAAGCCTGCCATGATAAACGGGGTAAACACACATTTATGTAATGGTCAAACTAAACCGGCTTACTAGAAGATGTTTAGAATGTTTCATTCCTTTGGGGCCAGACACTGGATAATTGTGTTTAGCCTATAGTATGGACTATAGATCCTGTGTTGTTAAATCCCTACCTCATCCTTACTTATGGTCAATACATTCATTTACATGTTTTTATTTATTAAACACTTTTGTAACATGATTTGCAAGCCCTTTCAGACTCAATATATTGTAATACTGCAAGATTGTTTAACTTGCAAGAGAAATGCAGCCAGCCAGCGTCATTAAAAGGCAGAGTCAGTCATTTGGGAAAGCTTGCTGAATTCAAGATCAAATTAAGAAACATTCCTGCCCCACACACCGATACAAACTGAAGCAAAGTACTACGGCTTTGATGGGAGCGGTCTGTGTTCTAGTTTACGGAGCCAGGGCTGTGGAGTTTCAGATTGTTGTTTTTCCAACACGAACAGAATGATAAGCTAGCAAAATGAAAGGAGATGAATATGACAAATGTGCATTTGCTTGCAATAGTTGACTTGACCTTTATATGGACACTAGATATTGAAATACAAAAACTGGCTACAACAGCAAAAGGATTGTTCCTAAATAAACACAGACAGAAAGTTGATTTTAGGTGTGTAACATGTTAACTAATGAAAAAAGTTCAAGTAGCCATTTATATCAACCAATAATTTATATGTTGAATTAACAAAATATACAAACCTTCAGGCAGCAGCAGCACTATAACCCAAACAACTCCCATCACGTAACTCTTGGTGTTCAGCCCAAAATGACTTACTGACTGAAAGCAGTGTTTTAAATGTGCTCTTGTGTGGCGCCACAGCTTTTACCAATGACTAATCTAATGACCGCTCATATCGAACAGTAGAGCTAGAGCTTCAATGACAAAAACCTTTGTGCATTTATCTATGCCTAGCTATTATCAGTAATACAGCCATTCAAAAGACTGAGGCTAGTTATTTAGCATGCAGTTTTGTTACCAATATGTTTGCGGCATCTTGCCAAGTGGTTCAATGTGACTTTCTGCCACCAGATGTCACACTAGAACGAATGCATCTCAGACCAAAAAGCAACAATGCGCCGTAGGCCACACACACACACACACACACACACACACACACACACACACACACGTAAGCAAAGAACAGGAGTTCGGATTTCAACACACAAAGGGAGTGTGATCCCAAAAGTATTTATCCCAACAAAAAAAAAATCTGAAAATATTCATAAATACAACATGTGCTATAAATATAGAAATCTGTCAATAGTTATTTTAATGGATTAGTTATTGGCCTACCTTTAAACATGGCATTATAGGCCTCTCGGGGAACCATCACCTTATCGTGGTGGAGAGGTTTGGGTGCCCCTATGAACCTGAGGGCTGTCTGGAGCCTGGTGCTCCTGGTAGGGTCTCCCAAGGCAAAGTGGTCTCAGGGGAGGGGCCAGACTCTGAATGGTTCAGAAGACCCCCATGAAGAACTTAAAAAGAGAAGGAGTTACCCTGCCTGGATGAAGCCCGGGGCCCCTGCCTGGAACCAGGCCCAGAGGGAGGGCTTGCCAGCGAGCGCCTCGTGGCTGGGTGCGCTGTCACATGGGTGGTGGTGAAAGTCAGGGGCCTCGATGGACCAGACCCGGGCAGCAGACGCTGGCTCTGGGGACGTGGAACGTCACCTCGCTGTGGGGGAAGAACTTGCGTCGAAAGGTGAGGAGAGGTGGTACGGGCGTCTGGTAAGGATGCGCCCTGGACGCCTCCGTTGAGAGGTTTTCCAGGCACGACCAGCTGGGAGGAGGCCTAGGGGAAGACCCAGGACCCAGTGTGGAGATATAATCTCCACACTGGGTCCTGGGTCTTCCCAGGCCCGTGTGGAGATTAT
>JAODUK010040034.1:0-20943 GCA_027564635.1 Typhlichthys eigenmanni
CGCCCCGACGAAACCGGTCACACGCCCCGGGGACTACCGCACGCCCTCATGGTGATAGAGCCGGCAGGGGGAGGCGGGAGCCCCACCCCTGCCGAAGAGGGCCCCGGCAACGGGAGGGGACAACTGGTCCCAGGCCCAGGGACACGCCGCCCGCCCCAGGCATTAATAGAGACCAGATGCTTGAGGCCCCCAACCTCCCGGTCCGGAGCGGTCGCGCGTACTAGGACAGTGACGCTAGCCCGACCCCCCGACCCCCAGACCAGACCAGACCAGACCAGGCAAGGCAAGGCGGAAACCAACCCCACGGTGCCTCCAAGCCCCCGGGGCTCCAGGGGCAGGAGCTTTTATAGACGATGTGTTCAGATTGTCCTTCTGAACTCTCACACAGGAATTTTCGTTTATCTCATTTGATCGTCAAATTGAATTTTCTACAGTAAAACGTCTTCATATTTAACTGAGGTGAAACATTATGCTGTGACCATAGAACTACATAATAACATACACTTGACTTGTGTGTACTACCACACATCGTCACGGTCCCATGGTACATTAGGGCAAAATGTTTTATATATTTAAAAAATGTATGATAAAAAATGTTGTTCAATATCGTGAAATCTGATCAGAGCTTCCTATATTAACATAAATTGTTTTTTTTCCATTTCCATTTAATCGTGTCTAAAGCCCCACCTATTGCAGACATCGTGGGCCTGCTATTCTTTGCAGATATAATATATTGATATATCATAATTATCTTCAAGAAAGGATTACTTTTAAGCATCTCTGCCAGGAAGGAGGGGGGGGGGGCTTTATCTAGGCTACACACACTGACTCATAACTGGTGCAAGGAGGTGGAATGTAAAACAAATTTACATTCATCTTAATAAGATTGTAATTATTTGTTTTTATATAAATTCCTCTATTCTTTTCAATTGACAGGAACATATCAGGACTTCAAAATGACAGGTTTGTCACTGTTATATGTACATACTGTATCAGCTTATTGTTCGTAGTCCTTATTGCCTGAATAATGGATTATCCTGAACAAAATAATTGTATCTGCCTCAATCAAAGTCTCAGTATTTTATACTATTTAACTTATTTGTTTATTTTAAAACATAGTTTTCTAACTGTTTCAGAACGAGTTAATAATTTCCCTCCCCTGCCTCAGTTTATGAGAATTAAACCCTGCTTTTACCAAAATATCGAAGAGGAAATTCCTACACCTCACCAGCAGCTGGTTCGCAAAGTATACATGCTTTGGATGAGTAAGTACTCTTCCGTTTCCCTGCTTTGTCTGAGTATTTCTCTGAATATAACTTGCTTCAACGTTTTTACCTTTTGGTTCTTCAACTCTTCTTTGCAGTGTATTCAGGGACACTGTTCATGAATGTTATCTCGTGCATTGCCTGGTGGGCAGGAGGTGGAAATGCCACAAACTTTGGCTTCTCATTGCTTTGGCTTGTCCTTTTCAGTCCAAGTAGTTACACTTGCTGGTTCAGACCACTGTACAAGGCTTTCAGGTAAGCTCCATTCTGACCAACCATTTTAAAATAAATAAAAACTCTCAGATTCTGATAGGCCACTTATACAACAAGAATGGATGTTGGATAGTTAAACAGGCTGCAGTACCCTACCCTCTAAGCATCCCTGCTGCAATGAAAACACTGTATTTTAACCAATGGGTTTATATGTCAGTATTACAACACATGCTAATTTGTCATCTAGGGGCAAACGTCTAGTCAAACTATCTTGCACATTGCATTGATATTTGGACTCATATGGAACATATTTAACAAATTTCAGTAGTGAACATGCCCAAATTGAACAATATAGCCCAAGTGAGCCTATATATTTGCTATGTTGCCAATTAGTTTATCATATTCATTTCAAATATGTATAGAGGAAGTAAGACAAATTAAAACCTACTGTAGATGTGCATTCATGTTTATTTAAAGCAGCCTTATCCTCTTTCCTTTCTGTCCATAGGGCTGACAGTTCCTTCAACTTCATGGCCTTCTTCTTCATCTTCTTTTTTCAGTGTATTTTAGCGCTCATCCAGGCTATAGGCATCTCCGGCTGGGGAACTTGGTGAGTGAAGGATATACAAAAGCTTTGCACATGTTGCATCAGCAACTATTTAGCAACTACGCATTTTTTATTTTGTTTCATTTATTTTACTAGGTAAAATCAGTTAAGAACACATTCTAATTTACAATGAAATGCTTGTTTGCGAACGTAACGGAACTATATTTAAGAATGAAAACAAAACGGTGTAAATATACGATTGAAAAGGCACTTTAAAAAAGAAACACCAAGAAGACACGGGACACCATAAATAACAACACGTGTCTAGTGTTTAATAGACTTTTGCAACTTATTCCAGTCACTAGCTGCAGCAAACTGAAATGAGGAGCAACATAGAGGTTGTGCGGACTATGAGGAGAGAGTGAATGTTGCAATATGTAACGTAGCTTGGGTGAAGCTAGGCCTGATAGTTTATAAGGGCGTTGTGTCCAAGCCAACTTGAAATGGCGTTGGAGGAAGGTCCCTCCCTTTTCATTCTGCCTCGGTTGCACATTCTGCTTATTCTTGACTCCCTTTGATTGCTATTCGCAATGCTTTTGGTATTGGTAAATCTCAAGGCTTTACATTGTATATCTACTATTTACAATTTGTCTCATGCCTGACTAAGAACTGAAAACAGGTGTTTTTTCTATTCACTTAAATAAAATGACCAATTGCATAATTGAAATTGCAATGTATTAATCCGCTGTTCATATCATGGCGTAGTGTGTAATACCAGTAGCAAAGATTTTAGAAATATAGAAAGATTGTGCATTGTAATGTGTTTTAATTGAGCATAAATGGAACGCTGCAGGTCTTATAAGTGGGCTTGTCACCAAAGGCATTTTGCTGTGAAGGCTGACGGAAGCAGTGCCCAGAGAGCTAAATCTACCATGCATGGCCTGATGCAAAGTCAATTTACCTCAAAACAGTTTGCTTTTTACATTGTGGCATCAGATTTATCATAGGTACTTAAGAATTAATGATAAAATAGCCATTAACACACCCAGAGATAAATGATGGGCAATATTGTTGTGAAATCTGTGAACCTCCTCATTGACTTGCATGGAACGCTGGAACTACATAAAGGGTGAAAGTCACCCCCCTAATTCCAAAAATCAAATGCAGTTCAATTATGTACTCTCTGCCGGTACTGTATATGGCCGAGCTCTTCTCCTGGGGATGACTATTTGAGCTTTCTGGAGATGTTAAGGATTTCGAGCGATGAGATCAGCGTTAATGAGCGTTAATCAGTATACATCATTGCTGGAGTTTAATAAATGCATATTTGGTTTAACACAGTAAATAACACATATATATATACTAACCTTTTAAAATTGGTGTGGGCATATTTTACAAGAAACATAATTTGATAGTTGTATTGTTTATTTTAACGCTTGGTAAAAAAAAAAAAAAAAGCTGGACTGATATGTATTTACTGACATTTACTAATGCCACACCCTAACCCATGCTACCTCACCTTACTCTCACCAAAGTGGCTGGATTGCAACAGTGGCGTTTTTCCAATACAACGTGGGCTCTGCAATAGTGATGCTAATCACAACTCTCCTATTCACTATGGTGACTGTTTTAATGGGATTGGTTCTCATCAAGGTGAGTCCATCACACATTTCAAATACATTTGTAATCTAGTGCGTGCGTGTATGTGCATACCTACAGTATGTGGAGTTGTCTGTCATACATAACAGTATATGGAGTAGTATGGTCCTGCAACTTGTTTATTTTCTTTAATAGACTGAATGCCAACTACGACCAAGAGATGGCGCTGTATACACTCGTAACAATTGAAAACTAAATACGACCTTGAAGCAACTTAGGCTTCTTTCAATGTATGACAATTGTTTTTATTAGTGCAGCTAAAACCCCGGTATGACTGACAGTCCCGGAAACGTGTGTGTGTGTACATATTGTAGGCTATGTGAATGAACCACTCATTTTTGAAAGCTACTGCATTACTATTTCTGAACTGGCCAGGTTCACAGATTGTACCGTGGTGGCGGTGGGAGTTTTGAGCAAGCTCAGCAAGAGTGGAGCACTGGAGTGTGGAAGAATGCCACAGCAAGAGAAGCAGGGTTCAATGCAGTAGCTCAGACGCCTCAAGGCCCAACCCTACCTCAATACCCTGCTGCAGTTCCTAGCTACCCTGACGGACACTGGTGATCCCTGCCTTTAGGTGCAGGCAGACAGCTGGCCCACTGGGTGCACACAAGGAACATGGACATTAGAATTTGACCCTGTATAAGTTGCTTTTTTGTTTAAAAGATTTGTTTAAAATGGCTGTTTTGAAAGCATTTAAACAGCTCAAAATTAGCTCGTAGGGTTTATCATTGAGGAGGAAGATTCATTTCATCCCACTTGTATTTAAATTAAGCCTATGAAATTGAATGTGGTTATTATATAAAAGGCAAATAAATCTATTTTATGCAAAATGAGATGTTTACACAGCAGGGTTTTTCTGTGCCTGCCTGGTATACATTTCTATGGAAAGACATTGGTTTTGCAGCTACTCAAATTATATATATATATATATAAAAAAAAAACACTTTAAACTGGATCATAATGTATAATATTACTATGACAATATGTCTGTTATTAGGCAATATAGTTGATAACTTAATGCTAGTCTGCTTTTGGACTTTATTTCTTATAGCGGCGCCTGTTTGCATGTATTTTGTATGTGAAAAATTTAATGCTTAACGCTTGCCTTAACAGATGCTTTTCTTCTGGGCACTTCAATAACAAGTTTGCAAATTATTAGTTTTTAACTTTTCGCTATGATGTGCCAAATTTTATTTTGGTTGTAAACTAATATCAAAGAATAGTACTGTGATGTAATCTGCTGTGGTGTTCACTCACTGACAGTTTACATTTGAAATGTGCCATGTTTGTGTGGTGTCCTATAGTGCAAGCACCTTACTCTTGTCAGTGTGTCAATTACATTTGACCTATGCTCTGAAGATAACATTTTCATCAGTGACTAAATTCACAATCATGCTTATAATCCCTTCATTTATTAGCTCATTCCAAATATAGACATTCCACCCAGATTTAAAATTATGTATTGCCTTCCTGTCTGGAAGGGTGTATTGGTTCATGCTTTGACTAAAATTACTTTTATTTCTTGTAACTTGTGTCTTCTAAATGAGTAACTGCCAATATTTGTGTTTTATTTAACGATATGTTGATGTCAAGGAAATGCTAAATATTTCAGTAAACAATACTTGAGTGTGTGGCCCCAATGTCTTTCAGTTATTTTGAAGTCTTTGATTTACAAGCTAATGTATAGGCATTTTATACAGCAGTGAGGGAAGTTGAAGCCATTTATTCCAAATGTGTATATTATTATAATCATAAGCAAATATGTAGCAGTCTAAGGCCAACACACAAATACAATCTGAGTCAACATGGCCCCCGGCTTCACAAGCAATGGACAGTGGTCAGGGTGAAATGCTTAATCATGTGGGGGTCTCTGATGAGTTGTTAGTTTTGTCAGAGGTAGAGAGCATGTTATGTGAAGCATCAATAGCCTACAGTAAAAAAAAATAACAGCATTTTTGTTTCTATATTTTCTTATAAATAGATCAAGTTGTTGAGGTTGAAGTAGATATGGTCACACTTGATCCCTCTGAGGAAACTGCTCCTCTGCCTTCTAGCAGGGGTCTTCAACTTCTTCAGCCAAAGAGTAAAATCTAAGAAATTGCCTTCCAAACTTACATGCAGGCAATAGTGGTTATATTAAGGAAATAATTTCCATTCACCCTAAGGCAGGGTTTCCCAATCCTGGCCCTCGAGGGCCGCTGCCCTGCATGCTTTAGATGTCTCCCTGCTCCAACACACCTGATTCACATGAATGGCTTATTATAACGAGATATTCATGTGAATCAGGTGTGTTGGAGCAGGGAGACATCTAAAACGGGCAGGGCAGCGGTCCTATAGGACCAGGGTTGGGGACCACTGCCCTACGGGGTCAGTATTGGATAATGAACAATCTGGATGTGCACGTGAAAGAAATTAAGTATGCGCCATAGTCAAATACAGAAAGTTAGCAGCTGCGGTGATGAAAATGGGAGCTGTAATATACATGTTTGATTATAGTATATTCCTGCTTACACTACCTGGCCTCTAGGGGCCTACTGATACATCCTGTTTTGTTTCTCTAGCAAAATAATATGTTATTGTTTTAATTTAAGACTATACATTTGTAGTCATATTCATGTATTTATTTAAATTACATTCCATTATGTACCTATGAAGACAACACATTACAATGAATTTGACAACAAAATGACAAACTACATAAAAATAACAAAAGTATAAACTAATAAACGGGCAGTGGTAAGCTCAGCTGTAAAAAAAAATGTGTACTGTGTAGTGTAGTGTGATTACCTATAAGTACAGTGTAATATATGTATGTAGTGTTACAACTGAGTAAAAAACTACATACGCTCAAGTTTGTGGTTGAAGTCTGAGTATTGAAATAAAAATAGTTATAAATAGCTTTCTTGAAATTGTACAGAACACTATCATATATTAAAAAATGCTAATTACAAAAAATATATACAAATATTTACATTATGTCACCATGTGCATGTACACACCCACACAGTATAGAGAATATTTAACCAAATAAAACATCAGCTGCCAATGTAAATAAATACTAATATTTTTCTTGTTGCTATAATCATCACATTGTACTGTATCTCAGGACTACAAGTGTTCAATGTGTATATGGATGTACAGTTTGTAGCTCATTACAGCATTTACGAAGCTACAGACCGTAGTTTCCACTGTCAGATTTCAGACTCATCATTGATGTAACCCATACCCTCCATGCTTGAAATGTTAGCCATGGGTGTGAAGTGGTGTTCTCCGTTTGAATTCAAGAGCACGATAGAATGATTATTGTTTGTGCCACAGGTGCTTCCAGGCACAGTTTCCATCAGCTTCGAAGTTCTGTTTTGAATGTGCATGTAGTCAGCAGACAGCCTTTTTGAGTGGCTTTCCCTGGGGTCCTTAACAAACCTCAAGCACGTACAACTTTCTCTTTTCATGTATAATATGACAACACCCATCAGGAAAAGTGACAGGAGAGAAAGCAGAGCCACTGCCACCTCTAGGCCCGCAGTCCTCCCAGTTTCAGCCTGTGTCTCGGGTGATAGGGGCTCCACTGGACCTGGGTCTAGGGTGAACACGTGTGCTGTTGTCTTGTGATGGTGGCCAGAGTCTACAGACATTGTCACCTTGTTGCCACTAGTGGTACTGGGCTTTTCTGGCTCAGTGTAGAATTGTAGATTGTAAATGACCATTGTCTTATTGTAGGTTCTCCCGTTGATCTGCTCTAATGAGTCACAACTGTACAGGCCAGCGTCTGACTTTGAGGCATTCAGAATGAGAAGTCCTTCCTTGTAGATGTAGTATTTATAGTTGGAGTGAAGGCTTTGCTCTGAGAAACGCCAATAGACTCCTGCCAGGTTGGAGTCTGGCTTGCATGACAGTTGAATGTTGTTCTCTGGAACTAAGTTCATATGCACAGTAGGCGCGGGCTCTGGAAAATAAAAGGCATAAACACACACACACAGATTGTCTGAATTAGTATTCATTGATAAATGTGTGGTGACACACCTTGTGACACAACATGTACAGATTCTACCTGGCAGAGGACACTGAGAGACATCCCCCTCCTTTAGACTCTGAATGGCTGAGTGTAGAGAAGTAGCTATGCTGTTAACTCCTGTGCACTGGTCAGTAGAAAGTTCCCAGGCACAATAAGGGTCCCTGGCCATTATACAGTCTACACAGGATTGGTAGCGGCTACAGTTATTGACCGGCATCTGCACAGCTCCAAATTCTGAACCGGCATAAAGCTGGCCCTACATTTGCACATACACACAAACAACATATGTACTGTCATTTAGTAATTACCCACCTAGATGAGTGAAATATTCAAATTATTATATAATATAAATACAGTGCATACACACAAAAACATATTTGCTCCGACAAACAAAAGCATCAGTCTGTGCATTGACTATCATTAAAATCACATAATATATACATAACTTGATATAAAAAGAAAGTTTATGAAACCTTGCTGGAAGAGAGGCGCAGGATTGTAATAGGTGTAGGGTCCACATAAAGCTGAATCTCTTCAATGATGAACATTTCTCCGGCATAGTTGACAGCCTTCTGAACGTAGCCGTTTTCTGATGTTTTTAGGACAAAACGAAGCATGTCATGTCAACAACAGTAGCAAAACCTCAAAACACATCAGGTGAAAATTGTGACACTGATTACGAGTGCAGTGTGATAACTGTGGTTAAACTGGTGGAGGGAAGTTAGCAGTCAAGTCAGACAGATAAAAGAAGTTACTAAGGCCGCGTTGAGACGTAACTTAATTTTTATTTATTAAAAGTGCTGGCCTGGGCATTTTTTATGTAGAAAAAAAAGCAGCTGTTCTGGTTGTTATGGGAAACACCAGGTCTTACTACGCACTTTATTTTTATTGGTCAAATGTCAAAAAAGTGGATGACATAGGGCGTTATCTTCTGATAAGTAGAATTTTTCTCAACTGAAAAAGAAGCCCAGAGCTGCTGAAAGAAGCCCCTGTGGCAGCGGCTATTTTAAGTGCCCATGGCACTTCTAAAAACACTGTCCGCTGCATAGGGTTATAATGTCAAAAAGAGGCCGACAGCTTCCAAAAAGAAGTTACACGTCTGAAGTCTAACATCAAATCATCACACAACCAAACCAGACTGGCACTACTAAGCCTCTGAAGCCAATCACAAGCCTGGAAAATAGGTTTGCTCACACCTAGGTTAAATGGAACTACATTCCTAAACTAAATAGATGCTGCTATAGTGCATACGCTATTTATAGGGGCATCATTACTTGTGCTACACTGTGATCAAACATTTACCAGTGCCAGCAAACATGACGGGGTATGTTTCTCCGTCAAGGGCCAGCACACTGTCAACCACGATCCGAGTTAACCTGGCCCCCTTTTTCATGAGCAGCGGGCCCCCTGACAAAGGGTTCACTGCTTCATCCATGAGGGGGTGGTCTCTGATAAACTGGAGAGTTTTGTCAGGAAGGTCCAGAGAGCGTTTAATCCCCAGCTTCCGTGCTACATCATTTATACACTGGGGGGGGAATAAACAAGGTGTGAGTTGCCATAGTAACAGTGTTAATAGTGTTTGTCGACGAGGTTTACTGCAGTGCATTCGTTCACTCACAGCTCCCGGTCTGGGGATAGGCATATCTCCGTTGTACATCACCCACTTGACATGAGATGTTTCAACGGCGATAGGGGTCTTAAACTTCCCCTCATTGAAAATGTCTCCAATGGAAGACACACTGTAGGCACACACTGCGGACATGTCGGATGAGCTCCTGGTATAGGCAAGCAATCAATCAAAGATGAATTGACTTCAAATAAATAATGTACTAGTAGTGCTAGTAACTGTTAAAAACACCTCATTGATCCCTGCAGGTATCAGTTTGTAAACAGTGTAATAAACTATGAACAGTATTACTAGACTGAGGGTCATCACACTTCTTTACCCAAAGGGTAACACTTGGCTCACTATATGATTGACAATACAATAAAGGGTTGACTACTGTATATCTCAATATGAATGAACTGCGCACAATGTATAATTGATTCTATATGCTTTTCTGCTGTTGTTGGGGACCAGGCAAATTATAATGGCGTGCTGTGTCCTGACCCCAGGCTTAAGTTTGAGAACGCCTGCCCTTCATTAAATCACACGATTCTATTACATGCACTTACGACTGTGGCGTGAATACAGCATAGAAGACACTCTTTCTCCAGTCCTGGTGCTTCAGCAAGTAGACATCCTGTACAATGGAGGGCAGGCTGGGCTCTGGGAAGGAACAGTCCAGACGAGCCTTCAGAAACGAGGTCCATTTCCTCTGCAGTGTCCGCTGGCCGCCCATATCCTCCTGTGTATCACAGACACACTATTCAACTGTCTGGTCTATTTCAAAGTCACTAACACATTCTGACAAATACTACATACAGCATACAGGCTTGTGTGGATAGTGGGATAGTACTGTTGACCTACTGTGTGTGATTCTGAATGCTATGTAAAGTCAAACGCAACAAAACAAACCTTGCAGACACGGGCCACTCGTGACACTGGCAGTTCAGTGTGGAAGTCATACTCCATTGCATTCTCACTGAAGAACATGTACATCTTATCATCATCGCCATCAGGACTATCGACACTTTCAGGCACAAAGTCCATGTAGACAAAGTTTGGCTCTGCATTCAGGAAACAAAAATAAGCCCCATGCCTGGAACAAATACAAATATCACTTCTTTCTAGTCCAGTACTCATGGAATGTGGTCTACGTGCAGCTGCAGGTAGTCTATGCTACCTGAATCACACATGCTGTGCCAACTGAATATTGTGCAATAGTGTGACGAACTGAAGCATTGACTGCACATATTGTGTGCAAAGCCAGAGTTTATAAGATAACTGCCATTGTCACCGCCAGTGCCAATTGAGACTAAACTGTTCTCACCGTTAAGCCATGAGCTCTTAAACTCAGTACGCAGAGTTAAGGCAGAGCTACGCAGAACCACAGGCTCTGAACCCAAGAAGTTGATGGATGTGGCAGAATAAAGGTCATTTTCTGTAGATCAGGAGAGAAGGACAAGACTCATTAGTCTTGAGAGCAATTATGCAAACATGTATTATTATGATTCCATTCCTGAAACACTGCTATATCATACTGCTTAATAAATACATATTCAGAATAGTAATTTATTTTATATGTAATATACTGTATGTATTGTATTGGGTAGGTTTATCATCTTGTTTGTTTAGAACTTGTGGTTGGTCAAATCTACATAATTTACATTTAGATATTTTGTGAGTGCACCTTAAACAGTCAGTGCCTTGTTCCCTTGTTCCATTATCAGTGGATACATAATTAGGTTCAGACTCACCAACCATGAGTGATGAGTATCTCTGGAAGGGATCAAATGGACATTTCCCTTTTCCTTCTTCCTGCTTTCCCTCCAGAACCAGCTCCCCATCTGAATATGTCTGTCAGGACAAAAAATAACACCGGAGAATAAACATGTCTTTTTCCAAGAGATCATTTCTCATTAAAAAGATATATGACATTTAATAAATGTAATTATTTGAGAAAGAACACATGACAAGAATACAAGAAAAGGGGCTATTAGCATAAGAAGATACCAGATATGCCTTAAAAGTAGTCAGATTAAAAAAAACTTTAATATGGCACATAACTTCATTTTAATATTATCATCATTGCATTTCAGCTATTCTCACACACACTGGTCTACTGAAATAGCATGTGAAAGCTTGGTACTACAGTATGTGGACTACAACGTACCATGTAATCACAGGTGGGGCTGAAGGCATTTGTCCCACACACAAACATTCTAGTGTCATTCACTGTTTGCAGGGTTCGAATATAGTTGCGGCAATCCACCTAAAATATCAAAGTAAAAGCTTAGTTAATTCATCTTGGGTAAATGGGGTATACATTCAGTCAACAACTGTGAGCCGTGGCTGTGCCATGAGACCACAAAGGGGGCGATGCATTGAGCGAGATATGAGACACTAACCTCAGCGTCTTTTCCCTTGTACGTGCACTCTTTCTGCTTCTCTGCAGTGACCCGCCAGTAAGCCTGCATAAACAGTGGAAGTGTCCTCATTGCTTGAAGACAGTTTGATGTACACTTACTGAAAGTGTTGTTATTTGCAGTGATAGGTATATCCTATAGCTAGCTAGTTAGATACATGTTCTTGGAACTGTAACAACAGACTATTGACAAAACGGCGTCAATTCTAAGAAAATGTTTAACACATCTGCAGATGATGTACTTTGTTGCTGTTTACATAAAACCTTTTGTCAAATGTATACTTTACAGATTATTTGCTTGCTGATGTTTTTGTTACTAATAACATAAATAACAAAAATCTTTGTCAACAAAATTAAATATCAATCTGTGCTGCTGAAGTAATTAATTAAACCAATTGTCTAACTATATTTACCAAACATCATTATGTAATCCATGTTGGCAAAACTCTTTTTACATTATTTACTGTAATTATCGGTTGTCGGGGAATTATAGAGTTAGCCATATACTGAAAAAAATATTTGAGTCTGATAAAAGAATACTTAAATTACTTGACATAAGGTTTTCAGATACAACAGATAGCCATTCATTAACAATATAATGGGTTATATTTCTGTAAATGATCAGTCATCTAAAAATCTATTTATAAAATAGTTGTTTTACAGTCACTTCGGTAAAGGTTTTCGATTCAGTCTTACAGTTGCAAACCAGCTTGTATATTTCTCAAAACAATTCGTACAAACAGCAAAACACAATGTATTTCCGGCTTGTAACTTGCTCAAAATCCTTAGTCTGTCTCTCAAAAGCATATTTATACGTCAATGAACATGTCATTGCTGTCAGAATGTCAAGTCCTTGTGTCATTGGTGACAAAAACGATGCTCAGTTTTGTCAAAATGCTTAGTCGTGTTGTCAATATAAAACTGCATTATGTTGTCTGATGTAGACTATGGCTACATTTTTGGGTGCACTCTCTGTAAGGAATTTTTACATTTTAACAGTACAAAGTCACACATTACTTAATGTGTGATTAGAGGATTCACATGTATGCTTTTACAATTCTGTACCTTTGGTCTACTGTAATTACACATACTTATAATGTATACTTATAATACTAGCTGATGATATTAAGGTGATGATTTCAGGTACAAATGTTTCCAAAATATATAATACACAGAGGAATGCTGGGATTCTTCTGTTTCGCTACCATGTGGGACTTAATGTTGAGTAAATCCACCCAAACCCATCCAAGAAGAATTTCATTAAACTCTATATTCTTCTTACTGCAGCCTTTTTGATGGAAATGTTGTTGACATCCAGGGCATAGACTGCTTCTCTGGCACCCAACAGTAGCAGACCCAGGTCCTCTCTCATTAGCATTGTGGAATAGTTCCGCATCCCCTGTTCTCTAAACAACCTCAGAACACCTAACCCGGAGACAGATAACCATCAGTATCAACATCAAGTGAAAAGTTGCAGCAAGCACCCCACACACAAACAACTGACTATTTAAAAACATTTAAGACACTTACTCTCATATGGCACGGTCTTTCTTGGAACACAGTAGTGGCTGTGTAAACTATATGACAGGCTGAGGAGCAATCCAAAGAGAATGCTGAGGGAACAGAGAGGATACATGGCTCGGAGTCCAGGCGTCGAAGAGCGACAGTCTTGTCTCTTACCAAACCAAAGTCAGCAGTCTATAGAGCTTTGCACGGTTTCTTTTTATATTGTGGTGATGCTGCATGTAGGCATACACAATTTCTGTTGACCTATAGCTGCTGTGGTGAACGTCTTTAAGTTGTAGGTCTATTTAAATTACTACAACATGGCTCAGAATGCCAAAATCCCCATAAATGTCCTGCTATGTTGGTATTAACCTCCAACACAGTGTTAATGAGCTGGAAAGCGGTACTGAAGCCATGTTACCACAGCTACCGGCCTGGCAACATGGATAACAGCGTCTTCATTCGCTAGAAGAAAAAAAAAAGAAAAAAACAACAACATGTGAATATGGTTATTAAAAGAAATGTCAACAAGGAAGCAAAATATTGAGATGTGTTTTGTTATGGGGCCACATTTAACACATTTTATAATTTTGTCTGGATCAGCTCAGGTTTGGGCACGCTGACTCAAGCCTGCCCTGGGTGAGACATCATGCTGTACATTGCTCATTTGTATTGTGGGAATATTCACACTTTCTCACCAGATTTGTTCTAACGGCTCAAAAACCACTGAAAGTGAATACAGCATGCATTGAGAAACTAGAAAACAAAAGAACGCCAAGTAATACCAGACTTGGGTGAATCCGCCTTCTCAACTGTTTTACAGACTACTACCGTAGTAGATGCCGGCAGACAAAAACATGGTATATTCAAACGGTAATCCCAAAGCATCCACATTTCTCAAGAGACAGCAAAGTTCTTAGTTAGAAAAACCTTGTATTTTGAAGACACGTCTTGCAAGTAACTGTCATGTTCGTGTTGTTGTCAGCTGCCAGTGGGGCAAGCTGCAGCATGTATACAGTATATACAAGTGGCAGCGCAGGGATACTTAGAATGCCTTCACTCTTAGGATTCCCCATAAGGGGGGTGGGCTGTATATGTTGAGCATTACAGCTGGTTGGAATATCTACAGGTTGCACAGTGTTTGACAGATATTTTCAAGCTACATAGACAAGCATGTATGTGTACAAAAATAACACACCCTTCCTTCATTTTCCCATATTTTTATAGGGTCATATACACTCGCAGGTTAGGCGGTTGTACTATTTGTCACATTGGGCACAGAGCTCTTAGATAAAAAGGTTTATATGCTGCAAATTAAAAATACTTGATGAATAATACCCTTTTGTTATTTCTCCCTCTCAATGCTTTCATTCTAGTTCCCCTTATGCAATTAACAATAAATAAAACTCAACTAAGGTGTGCTTTGCAATGACACCGAATGTAAAACAATAGTGTGAAATCTCATGATGTCTTTCTTTTATACGTTTGCTAGTGCAGCCAGCACAACCTGCTCAGATTGATGAGATTGGCACACAACAGAGCAATATTTAGCCTATAAGCCTGTTTGTTGGTTCTGTAGTATTAAATAGAATAAATGTTTGTCACATTCACAAATAAAGAGTTGTTTAGTTTTACGAATAGAAAATAAATTAGCTACTCATTTTTAACACTTCCTTCAGGCCATACTTCTTGTCATGAGTACCACTGAGCACGTAAATATGGGCATGTATATGCCACATGTATGTGTGTCAACAAATACGAAAATCTTATAATTACCAAAACTGAAACAAGAACCCAATACATTTTCTTTGACTCTCCCACACAGTTTCATGTGCACTAGTTGTAAACTTGGACAATGCATATCACAATATTTAGGAGGCTAACGTCATTTAACATGTCTAGACATAAACCTCTACAAGTACAAGAATATATAATGTCCCATAGCCTCAACAATATTAGATATACTAATATACATGTACTCTAGGTAAAAAGGATCCACCAATAACCTAGCAGTCCCTACGGAGTACAAGCCCAATAACAGTGTCTCCAACGTGTAGAGGCACGTAGAGCTTGTAACCTGCATGAGTCATGATAATCCGAGTGTGTCAACATTTTCTCACCCAGTGACTCTATTGCTGTCAGTTACTACTTAGTATGCATGTGAAACACTAGTGGCTTGAATGGACGAGTTTGTACATCCACAACAGATTAACCGGACAAGAAATAATTTCTCTCTAACTCACTAATTTGCTGGTGAACTCACTTCAGTGACCGGCTGCCTGATACTTGGCATATCTGAAAGTTTATGTAAGTTATTTGTATAAAGACCAACTAGGCTAAATGAATGTGACACAGTATTCCATGAACACAGGCCTGGACAGGAAACTAGAGCTGGGAGGGAGGGTGCTCACCTTTGATACTCCTTGTGTCACAGACACTGTTGTGAAATATTAACTGGAAAACACACCCCAGACCAGCACTAGACTACGTTTTTGTAGATAAAGACTTTCCTCATTATTACAATTAGGCATACCTTGTTTTTTATGTCTAATACAATAATTAACTCTAACATTCAAAAAATGTATTCATTAAACTGTGACCTAGCCTATTTTATATGACAAATAACCAATTCATCTAATAATACTAGTTCACACATATTCAATATTTAATATAGGCTACAGCATCTACCCTTCTTCAATGGCAAAACCAAACACACACACACTTTACAATTTTCATTATGGGATTTTTTTGTGCCTTCTAATTAGTTTTTCCCAGAAACATTTCCCCATAAAATAATTTATCTTAGGAGACCACCTGGATTAATGTTGAATACATTTAAGTGGTGAGATGATTCATGATATAACCTCACTGAGCCTACATCTGCTACAATATAACAACCCCTCTTCTTATAATGCTAATGTTGTATTTGATTGCTTTCCTGATGTGTCTAGACCTACAGTTCTGCGGACTAGACCATAGGCTACATTACTTTTTCCACAACAGTAGACTAATCCATTCTCGCATTAAGTGTTTATGGTATAGACACGTAGCCTACACAAATTATGAATTGCGTTAGGCTGTTTGATTTATCTACATTAGACTACAGTTACAACAATGATTCGTGCACTTGACATAATGTCCCGACTGAGCAAGTGTAGTTAGTAGTAGGCTACAGTAAACTACACCCTATAAACTATTAGGCTACTGCGGTAAATAAAAACATCACAGCCTATCATCTCCCATGCACGTGTGCTGCAGTTTACAAGTGTAAAATACAGTAGAGACAACGTCAAAATAGTATTAAAACGTTAATATTATTACTTTAATAGAGATTTTCTGAAGCACACATGTTGGCTACTACATAACCACAGCAGCCAATGTATCGTCATCATAACTACAGGTGCGGTATTATCGTAGGCCTATAGATTGCAGCCTAGGCTGGGTCTAATCTTGGATAAAACAGTCTGTAACTCTGGCCTACACTACATTGCAAATCAATTTTTTGTATAGCCTGAGCGTCGTGGAAAACCACTAGAGACTAAGTGCTCGTTCTCAATAAAATACAAATAAACAATTCAGAATAGGCTATAGTAGGCCGACCACATATAACAATCACTTAAATACCTACCAGAGTTGTGAGGGGTGAAGTAGACCTATTTGTACTCGATTCAGATTCTTCTAGGTTTTCTATTCCACCTGTACGATCTCTTCTGGCAACTCCTGTTCCTGTTGGGAACGGTGCTCTATCGCGTAGCCTACCTTGCTTTACTACTGAATGTAGGCAGTCCTGCACGTGATATTAGATTTCACAACATTTCGTGCGTGTAGGGGAGCATGTAGTTGCATAATCACACATATTCACATATTGACAACTTCCTTGGTAAGAGCTCCCAAAATATTTATTAGGGAAATGTATTTTGTGCAAATATTTAAAAATATTCAGCCCGGAGTTGTCTTCCTGAGGTACAATAATTGCAATTATTTATCAATACATTTATTTATTGCAGTTTATTAGCTTCTAAATAAAACAAGTCAACTTGTTTGCAGTATTTCTTAGTCAAACTATTTCATAGCACAGAAGAAAATACAGTTTTTCTCATTTGCTTTGGTAAATGTTTTACTGTAACACTTGCAAATCAGCTTGTTAATTTCTTGAAACTATTCATACAAACATACAGTAACACAATGTAATACAGTATTGTATCTTCAAAAGCTCGCAAAAAAATGTCCTTAGTCTATCCCTCAAAAGCAAATGTGTATATCATTGCCATCAGAGTGACAAGTCCTTGACCTTGTGTCATTGTCTCCCAACAAGCTAGTCATAACAATGTACTTTGTATGTTCTAATATGAGCTATAGGCTAACATTTTGATGACAATTATCTAAAATGCACATATATGCAACCTTATATACAGTATACAGTATATACTCTTCACATTTCAACAGCACGTAGTCAAGTGATTGATCGATTACTGTAAGAGATTGGACTGAATTCACATTTTACTGTGTGCTTTGTACTGTATATACATACTGTAATTTGTTGACATTGTCATTGCAAAAAAATAAAAAATACAGTAGAGTAATACTGCTTTACAGCACTGCATATCACAAAGAAAAAAAAAAGAAAAAAACAGCATACCCCAGAACTACAGCACTTTCTATGCTTGGCAATTGAAGGTTTGATATTTTAGAGATCTAGTTCTCTATCTAGCTAGTTTGGTGATCTGGTTGATCGACCACCTCACATATTCTACATCAAAGGTGAAAGTCAAGTTTCACAGGAGAGCAGCTTATCAATTCAGGACACATTTACATAATAGACTAATACAAATGATAGCTCATTCGACAATTTTACATGTAATGACTTTACATTTAACTTAAATTAACTAATGCCTAAATGATTTGGGGTTAAGACTAACCAACACAGTTCTATTACAATATATTTTCACCAACATGCTATGAGAAATTGATAATGTAGGAAACAGCAGACAATTGTACATAAGTATTTGCATGAATGTGCAAAAGCATTTGCAATTTGTTCAAAAACAATGATAATTACTTTTATGATGTGCACAAGTGACTTGATGATATGGAGGTTGAGAATTTCAATTCTGATCTGAGAAATTTACCAAACGACTGAGATGTAAACTGACATTAAAAAAAGACAATATAGAATATAATATATCAAGCAATTTATTATAAATACAAAAGTGAAATGATAATTACTATAAACACCATAAAACTATTTATAATCTAAACTATCTTCTGGGTAAGGAAACAGTCTAGTATACCACTAACATGTAGATCCAGCTACTGCAAAAGTAAATCTTCTGTTGGGTAGGCCGTCTTGTCACGCCTTGAGCTGTCTTCCTGTCTGTAGAGAAGACTTGCGTGGGAGAAAGGCTTTTACCATTTTACTGGTACCCGTAATATGACAGGTTGACATATGTAGATGGAAAAACTAAAACAACTGATAATGAATGACAATAACAGTTACTTCCCACAGCCTTATGTTCATCTACTGTACTTCAACAACAATGTTCTGTCAACCTGATTCAAAAATGTTATTCTGAAGAAACATATTACTGATTACAATTATATTTTTACATGTCAGATAACAACAAATTCTTAAAAATCAATGATCTATTCAGCACTGCAATTAATGGTACAGCATGGACAATAAAACAAATGTTAAGCCTGAATTAGGCAATGCTTGAAGATATAAGAAATGTATTGGGAACATGCCTCATGATTATATTCAGTACAAATTAAATGCATACTACACGAAGAAGGCCTCCAATGATCATTTTCTATGGTTTAGTTCGTAGTTTGCGGTCTTGTCTCCTGGTAGGGCTGGGTGTCATAAAGTCTTTAGAAGCAGGAACTGGAACGGCCTTCAGATTGTGCATCTTCACCCCAGGACGGGGGGGACGGTTCTATGCTGGTTAATCCCGGGGAACGACGGGTGTTCACATAGATTGCCTCTTCTAAAATAACAAACAAGAAATATGTTTAAATAAAACTAATGAATGCAAATGAAATGGGTTTAAAATGACACATGTGGGCTTTACCAGTATGCACCTATACTGCATAGCAATGGTTTATGACTTATCTCTTATTATAAATTGAGACAGAAATATATACTGTATGTATATGTATATGTATATGTATATGTATATGTATATGTACCGGTATATATCTCTATATCTATATATTGAATTATATTTACCAAGACAATTTCGAGACATGAAATCACTTTCTTTTTTTGGGTTACATAACGTGATTGTGACACATAACTGATAAATAGATTTTACATTTTTAAATTGTAAATATAGAACAAGTGTTTTTCAATGCATTTAAAGCCACAGACATTAGATTTCACATTGGCTTAAGTGCCTATTATTTAGCAATAAGGAGCACAGCAATTTGATAAGGAATTTCTTATTGAGAATAAAATGTTTTTGACTTAATTCAAGACTTTGTCCATTGACTGGCCACAGACTAATAATATGGGTCTTCAGGTTTTGACAATGCAGTTGTTTGTGACTGGGTAGACCAGGTAGGACGTCCCATGGGACGTCCACCTTGTGATTAACTTAAATAAATCAAACATGACAAACAGACAAAAGCTATAACTGACTCTGGTCTTTACAGGATTCACTGATACCTTTTCTCCTTTGTCGTTTTCTCCTCACTAAGAGGGGGATGATGATCATTGCTGCTAGCAGGACGAGACATGCCACTCCTATGGTCACAATATACCTCCAGTCACTGACCAAACCTGATAATGCAGGTTGGTCTTCTGCAGAACAAACATACGACAATGCTTTATGATGCTCTAAATTACATAAAACTATCAAGAATAGGCAAAACTTTGTTAATATAATTTGTTAATGCATGCACAATTAAAATGTTACCACATTTCAACCGTATGGTACAAGTACATCTGGATATTCAATGCTGAGCTGCATATTGAATGGCATACCCACGCACTGATCACAAGTACTGAGTGTGTGTGCCTCCCCCCCCCACCCCACACACACACACACACACACACACACACACACACACGTGCACGCGTACACACACGCAAACACACACACACACCTGGTTTACGGGTCACTAAAGCTTTGGCTGTGCCTTCATTTGTGCTCTGTGCTGCTGTCATAGAGGAAAAATGTATTTATTTTAATATCTTTAATATTTCTGTATTCATAGAACAGTAAATCCAATCATTCATGTGGTATGTGTTTCTTTACCAAATGTTTATCAATTATAAAACACTTACTAATTACGACTTCTGTTCCATTGCTAGCACTTTCACAAAACCTGGGAATCTCTTGTGTTACTGTGCAGAAGTACCATCCACTATCGATTTTTTTGGCATGTTGCTGTTCCCAAACAGACGTGCTCTCAGTTTCTTGATCGTTCAAAGAGTTGTTATAGACTTTACTGGAAAGGTTTTGGCATAGGTTGTTTAAAGAGGGTTTTCTTAAACACCACTCCACTCTCGCTTGAATTTCAAATTTAAAGCAACACTCTAGGGTTAACGGGGACCCAAGCTGAACTTCTACTCTGCTTGGAGGTTCATCCAGAATTAAACATCTTGCAGCTGAGACCACCATGACAGCTGCTATAGATAGATAGATAGATAGATAGATAGATAGATAGATAGATAGATAGATAGATAGATAGATAGATAGATAGATA
>JAODUK010040055.1:0-20943 GCA_027564635.1 Typhlichthys eigenmanni
AAACTGTTTTAGATGTGTTTTATATAGTTCTTATTGTTTTATATAGTCCTAGGTTATGGTTATTGTTATTTATTATTTATTTATTTAAGTATATGTGCCGTTACGCTGCCGTACCTGGGTAACAATTTTCGTTCCCTTGTGTTCCAACATGATCGGATGACAATAAACAAAATAGAAGTCTAGCAAGCGCAACAGGACGCTCCTAAACTTGGGACCTTTTGTGGAAATATGTACAGGGAAATACCGTGTACTGTTAATTGCCAATTGTGCATCTTTAATGCTCAGTGTTTGCAACCCAGAATCGAATTGGAAATTATATATGCACTGTAAATAAATATTCCCACACTAATTGCTTTTATCAGTTTGGTAGTTATAAAGTTATTATATAACATTATTATTATTATTATTATTATTAGACATTTACAGTGGGTGTGATTTATCTAGTATTACTGGCATTTATGCAACAATATTACTGAAATGCTTGGCATAATTTTACACTGAGCTGAAGTTTTGTTATTACTGTTTGAAGTACTGAGCACTGAGCCTGGTATAACCAGACCCAAAATTCACTTTGTGAGTAGGGTCTGGACATGCTCCATCTTTGATTGCTTACAGTCTTTGTGTTCTAATGGGCGTAGACCTCGAGTACATTTTTACTAGTGTAGCAGCCTTTAACCAATTCAACTCTTTATCACTTCATATAGCTCTACCACCATTTCCAAACAAACGCTTGACTTCATAATTGTACTTAGCCACCCCCACTGGTTGCTGATTGGTCAGCCATACAGAGTGGCTGAGTGAATGCTAAAGCAAACAGGATTTCCATAATCTATCATCTATAATCTCAGCGATAATTGAGATGAGACAATTGTTGGGTAGAGCCAGTCTACTGATCACCATCTTTCCCCACATACCTGACATACCAGTTACTGCATTTGCGTCCTGGATAGTGGTGAAACAAGTCTATAGATTGCATTGTCCGAATATATGTTTGTGTGTTGATCTGTCGCCATAAACAAGAAGAAACTAATTATCACTGGCCTTTTCTGAAAAAATCATACTATATTTGCCTTTAAAAAAGTAAAACAATTATTTTAATTTCTCTACATGGGAAACAAACAGAACTATATGGTAACAAATCATCTTACAGCTGCAGAATCTAAACTGTATAGAAGTGACATTTTAGTATAGTAATCATTTAATCTAATGTCAAAAGTAGAAATTAATTTGATCTAGTCTGTCAGAGCCAAGACCGTCCATATACTGGAACTTTATCATTGCCAAATGTGTGTGTGTGTGTGTGTGTGTGTGTCTTTAATCATTCCATTCCTTTAATCAACACCTTCCCTACTTTATAGGGAGCCTTTTGGAAACTCCATATCCGTTCAGCCCAGGAACCAGTCCAGAGCCTACATCCCCCATCATTCCAGCGGTCAGTCCTGAAACGACATATCCAGTCAGTGTATTGGAGTGTGACGCTCAGCTCGTCAACGTTGGCTCTGAGGCCTTCAGTGTGGAGCCTATCTGCTGTACAACACAATCTACCCTCACCACCGGGCCCATAGACATTAGCAAAATGACTGCCTCAGCCGCAGTGCCTACTGGCACAGTTAGGCCTATATGCATCACACAGTCCCCAGTAGCAGCAGGGTCTATCAACTCTCTGACAGGACCCATGACCTCTTCCACGCAGTCCGTTAACCCACACGGACCAGACTGCAGCCAAGGGCTTGTTGGCTCATATGCAGAAGTCACGGCCGCAGCATCAGACGGTAACACAGCTACGGCTGCCACTGGCATTATGGAGCTCACCACTGCCTCTGTGGGACTGACCAGCTCTGACGCCCATCAGATTACTACCTCCTCCTCTATGGCCATCGCTGCCTCTGGTCCCACGGCAACCCCTGAGCCCCTCCCTGAGCCCCTCCCTGAGCCCCTCCCTGAGCCCCTCCCTGAGCCCCTCACTGAGCCCGCCTTGCTGCTGTCTCTGGAGCAGCTCGGACAAAGAGCAGGCGATGCTCACCTCCCACAATACCTTCACCAGGTAGGCTGTCAGCCTGTGTGTCCTGTCCTATCATTCTGGCTTCTTTGTATGGCTAATGCTAATGCTAACAAAACCTCACTGTCGTACTCTGTGACCTGGTTAGGCTAAGTCGCCTTCTGTTCATGTTTCTCCTCCACACTGAACACTCAGTCACACCTTTCTGCTCAAGCTCATTAAATCCAAATGGCACTTGTGCACCCTTGAGCATGGGTGTTTTTGGCTACAAGCACACACACACATACACACATATACACAGACATGTCAGGACAGCGCAGGTATCTCAGCTTTATTGCTCACAGGTTAATTCTTACATGTATGGCAGCTGGCCAGGGCTGTGCTACCATTTCACCTGCTCACACCTTTCCTGTATGCCCAATCATTTAGCTAGTTATTGTCTGAATACAAGGCTAGCTTTGAAATGGCTACTATTGTCATGTAGAGGCTCTCGGGGGGATATCAGCATCACATGTGAGCTCTTTCTATACGATCAAAGGGTAAGCATATAACGCCAAAGCAATAGAGGTAGCGGTCACACAAGCAGCACCACGCATTGTGTGAATGGTCAGATGAAAGTCAGGAAGAGGGAGTGTGGCCGAGGACATAAAGGATGAAAGGCTTAACCTGTAGAGCCGACATGTATGGCATGCATGTGACAAGTGGTGAAGGAACAGCAGGGGGTGCTATTTGATAGAGTAAACACAACGAATGGGGGGGGGAGAGAGAGAGAGAGAGAGAGATAGAGATCTAACCCTCACACACAGTGCTGTGTCTCATACTGCCGTGTGACACGGTGGCCTTGTTCGGCTTTAAACGGCCTTAAAGCAACAATAAGTCGAGAGAGGTTTGTATTTTCTTTAATCTCCTTTACTGTCAGATTGCCTGCTTGGTACTGATCTGATTTCTATGTTGTGCACAGGCAGGTATTGTGTAGTAAACAGTGATTGTTTAATGCAACTAGCTTCTGTTGACTACCGTGAGCTATTTAGTATGATCGGGAATCCTGCAATCTCACCTTTCATTTGAAAGTGGCAGCTCTGGATGTGAAGAGGGCCTATTCAGCATAATGTATGTCTGTACATAATATGTAGCTAATAATTAAACAAAGCACAAGAACTCACCGCACAAGTTATATCACCCCTGTGATTTCCTCTCTCTGCAGATTGCCGAGGCCTTTGTACTCCAGGAGGATTGTATCCTTTACCAGTGCATGCACTTGTGTGTTTGCTAGACTATAAAATATCCCCCCGCCCCCAAGACCCCCCCTCCACCCCCGACAGCCAGCGATGTGATTTAACTTCCAGTAGAGATGAGGGATTTCGTGTCAAAAGTAAGCTTATAAAGCTTGCTCCATCCCTCATTAAACTAGCACAGCATAAAAATGAGATGAGCGGCCAGAACCTGACTAGCACGGAGAACGGTCAGAGTATGAGAGAAATGGGGTGAAGCATCAATGTGAGACATTATTGGGACAGGGGGAGAGAGAGAGAGAGATGGTGTAAAAAAAGGATTCACAGAGGTGGAAAATGGGGGAGGGGTTGTCAATGTACAAATGTATTGAGTAGGCGTTCAGAAAAGGGAAAGGGATGTATTGAGAGTGCATGCCTATAGTTGAACCAAGAGAATGAGAGAGTGAACAGTGGTGAGGCATGGGATTGAATGAATCGAGAGCGCAAATGTCAGAGAAAGATGAGGAAAGATGGCTAGCGCAGCCATGTCAGAGGGGATTAGTAGAGAGAGTGTGCCTTTAGCCACGTCAAAGAGGGATTGTACTTTAGCTGCTCATATCCATAAACATGAGAAGCCGTCTCCTGGGGTGCCTATTCCCTCCCTTGCTCTCCCACTCTTTGCTTTGTTAGCTATAACAGAGCAAAGAGTGTGAGCAGGAGAACACCGCCACCTCACAGCACATGCGACGCCATGTTAAAGTTCGCTTAAGCTAAGAGCAATGGGTGTAGCATGACGGGTTCACGCAGCACATCCTAGGTAGTGCTTCTTTCCTTATCTTCACTGCTGACCAGACCAGCGGGCGTTATGGTGTATCCAGCTGGAGAGACTCTATCACCAGAGAATCTTGGACAACTTGCAGACACTACAGGAGCAGTGGGGTAAAAACACACGTTAATAAATACATGCGTGTGTTGATACGCTCTGTGTGTATGCTCATTCGATTTTCATTTGTTTCACTTTGCTTCCTCAGAATCACGCTGTAGGTTATCTGCTCCAGGTCTGGCCACTCAGCTAGACTCATTGACACACATCTGCCAGACGCACAATCGGTCAGTTGATTCAAGATACCATGAATATTGTTCATGTAATTCACATAATAGCTCAGACTAGTTCCCCCTTGTTCTGAACAGGTACTTGGAGTTTATTGCTGTAGAACTGTTACATTTAGATTTTGCAAGATGCTACAAGCCACACATGCAGACGTGCGACTATATGTGCTCACTTGGACTTGATAACAAATAAGTAAAGCCCACCTTGACATTTTAAATCTTTAATGGGAACTCCTCAGCACATTGTACCTGACACACACACACACACACCGACTGTGTGTTTCTGCATGTGTGTAGCAGTGATGATGGTTTAAACATATGGCTCTTTGCTGTTGCTGCACTTTTGGTCATTTGAGCTGTTGCACTCCTAGAGTTTCACTCGGCAAAGGCTCCTTCGTGCGCACGCACACACACACACACACATAATATGTATTAGCCAGGAAAATGTGCTAGGGCTAATATTAGACTAGCAGGGCAAAGTTAAGTGACCAAACATCCAATCCTTCTTAAACCGTGTCTTTATGCTTTAAATGTGATTCTTCCTGTGCATGTGTCTCTTACAGGCCCAGCGCTAGAGATGCTGTGGTAAGATTCTCTCTGTCTCGCTCTTGTCCCTCTCCGTGCATGCGTGGTAAATGATGTGTGCATGCACCTGGCTGTGGTTGGTTATGTATGCCATAAATACAGTGAGTCGCACAGACGGCAGCTTTAAAAAAAAAAAAAAGTATGACTAATGCAATGCGACGAAATGTTGCTTGCGCTTTTTATTGCGCGTCTTGCCACCGTCGGCGTGCACGTGTGAGATTGAATGCATGTTTGTGTGCACGTGGGTAGCTAGTAAGGCTTTTCCAGGCTTACTACAGTAAACCTTGATTGAAAAGCGGTGCCTACCTATACCTTTCTGCGTTTCTGTGGAATGTAGAAGCAAGCGTGCACATACTCCTGTAGGCCCTCACCCATCCCTCATTTGAATGTTTTGATTCAGCGTCGTGCGGTACTGTGTGTTTTATCCATACAGTTGAGTGTGTTTGTGTGTGGTGTGTCTACAGTGTGTGTCTCTGGACTCGTTGAGGCGTTCTCTATTTGACGAGGGGAGACTTCGTGGCACACCGTCTTCATGCACATCAAGTGAGTGTGATGCTGTTCAAAAGATGTCCATCTCACAGCACGGAGATGTAAACAGAACGTTGAAGCCCTCTCAAAGCCACCCATTCTCCCACCCAGCTGATTCTACTCATGCTCTCTCGCTGGTCCTGTTGTGTAGGAACAAGTACAGAGGCTCCAATTCATTATCAGCCAGTGAAAGCATTTGCGATTTAGTACAGTAGCTGCTAAATGTTATACATTGGAAAAATAATTTTTCCACTATAGAATTATTCCTAGATATTTATATACAAGAGTAGTTGTTGAGTTGCTTGCTGTTACCCATCAGCTCACACACACACAGGTCTTGTTGAACTGCAGGCTCGCTGGGTGTGTTCGGGCAGTGTGTCTCTGTGCATAATAACATATTGATTTTCTGTCGAGTCAGTATGTACGTATGACACTGTAGTTGGATGGAGAGCGGGATTGTTCCCTTGTCTAATGGACGTTTACTGTATTGACTTATTCTCTGCCTCGCTTATCTCACCTCCCTCTGTCTTTGTCTTACATTTACTTAATTATTTCACTCTCTCCCTTCTCTTTTTTTTTTCGTTTTCTCCCCCTCTCTCTCTCTCCCTGTCCTTCTTCCTGTAGGCCATCAGGCTAAAGCAGATGTGGAGGATCGCACAGAGACGGACTCCTCCCTCTCTCCAACTCAGCCAATCACGTCCTCTGCCTCTCTGACAGACAGCCTGCAGACAATCGGGGCAGCCAGAGACGGCACACCGGCGGCGACTGATAGGGGAGAGGGCGATAGCAAAGTGCAGGAGGAAGGAGGAAGGACAGGTCACGCCACTCCGGTAGGGGCCGCTGGAATACACCCCCACCCAAACCGAGAAATGGAACGATCCGACCTTACGGAGAAGGAGGGAGCAGAAAGTGGGCCGTTGCAAGTGGAGGAGGAGGAGGAGAATACAGAGAAGGAGGGCAGGGGAGCGGTGGAGGCAGTGGAAGCTCTCGAGAGGGAGGAGGAAGAGGTGGAGAACAAGGAGGTTTGTGAGAAGCCTCTCCCCAAGGAGGCGCTGGCCATCAAAGCAGACACCGTGGCACAACAGACACCCCGGGAGGAGCTGTGTAAGGAGTCCCTTCTGCACCAGGAGGAGACGGAGGAGCTGTGTAAGGAGTCCCTTCTGCACCAGGAGGAGACGGAGGAGCTGTGTAAGGAGTCCCTTCTGCACCAGGAGGAG
This sequence comes from Typhlichthys eigenmanni, assembly GCA_027564635.1. Taxonomy (NCBI): domain Eukaryota; kingdom Metazoa; phylum Chordata; class Actinopteri; order Percopsiformes; family Amblyopsidae; genus Typhlichthys; species Typhlichthys eigenmanni. Next base: position 6,651 of record JAODUK010040055.1, read on the forward strand.
GCGGAGGAGCTGTGTAAGGAGTCCCTTCTGCACCAGGAGGTGGAGGAGCTGCAGGAGGTGAACCAGGTATACACACCAGGCAGTGTGTTGTGCGTTTCCTGTGTGGGCTGAATGCCTGGCATGGGTCGCACACGCGTTTTACTAGTAAGGTATGTGAAAGTAAATATACACGTTGAAATCAAAGCACAGCTAAAAGGTAAGCGTTACGGCGTAAGAATACATATGCAGGCAGGTTAACGTTGAAGTTAGCGTAGCCCAGCGCACCATAACTGACGTGATGGCTCCACCAGGAGGCGCCAAGCACACAGAGAGATGAGGAGATGGAGGTGGTGTGTGGTGTCGAGAAGGTGGACCTCATCAGGGCCGATGCCTCGCTGGATGACCTGGCTAAACTCATTACCGTAGAGGAGGTATGTCTGTGTGCCAACAATTTAATGTTTGGCAACATCGTTTCTTATTTTTATTTATTTTTTTATTATTGTTTATTTGATTTCATTTGACCGTTTCATCATTTTTTTTTCTTTTATTTATTCATTTCTATTATTTATAAAGCACTTTGAGGTGCAACTTCTGTATGAAAGGTGCTATATAAATAAGGTGTATTATTGTTGTTGTCGTTGTTGAAAGCTACTAATGTATGTGTCTTCTACTAGTAATGTGTTTTTTAACGTTTTTAAGGTTGTCGTGTGTGAGAGAGAGAGTGACAGAGAGTGTGCGCGCACACGTGTGCTCTTGTGCCCTCTAGACTAACCATATGCCATGAGTCAATGCTCGGAGTTGCAGAAACCTAATAGCATTATCCATCCATTACCATCAAACTCAGACCATGGCTTGTTATGCAGTTATGGAAGGCTGTTTGAAAATGAGAGAAAGATGCGATTTGAAAATGTACAGAGCTCAGGCTGTTATTTTATTTATATTTAGTAATTTACCAGGTTATCAAATCTATTTACTTGAACAGGCCATAAGACAAGCTTGGGTTCTGTCCTCTTCTGGTTTCTGTAATGGCTCTAGTGTAAACATTAGAGAGAAATAGTTTGTGGGGTTACTAACTTTATCTTTAATATGGCCTTGCCCTGTCATATCATCATTCAGACATAGGCTTCCTGTATTTACTCTCTTCACCCCTCCTTTATCTTTATTGGGTCCTGCTTGGCTTTATAACAGTATGTTGGTGTCTCTCTGGCTTTCATCTGCCTTGCTTGGTCCCTCATCCTCCCATCTCTGTGTTGGTGGTGTGCGGGCCACATCTACAGTGTCATGTCCAGTTTGACAGGTTGTGTGCTGTTTCCACTCTCCTTTCTTCTCCGTGTAGCCGCTCTTTGTTTCCTCCATGTTCCGTCATCTTGTTAATTTTCCACTATCCATCTGTTTGTTTTTTCACCCAGTGTCTCTCTCCGGTGTCCTGTCATTCAAGCACTATTCTGCTTTATTTGGCTTCATAGTTCACAAGGTTATGAAGATATTCTATGCAATGTGTGAGAGTTAAGGTTATTAACATATACTATTAGGATTTAGGAGGAAGGTAGAACATTTTCTGGTCTAGAGAGACTGTGTTTCCCATGAGCCCTTATTGCTTCGTCACAAAAGTCTACACACTCTGGAGGTTTTTATTGAAGAGGGGCGTGGAAGAGCAGCAAGAAAGTCTTCTGTTTTGCAAGATGTATAGTAATGAGGTTTTGTAATGTTTTGGTCTTTTGCTGTCAATGTGACTATGTACCTTCAAATGGAGTAGCCAGTACTGTTGATTGTGGGCTGCTGATTAGCATTACAGTGACACCTGGTGGACATAAAAAAAACTCACACTTAACATTGGACATGTCAGACTTGGCTGTTCTCTGTGTGTCCTACCATCGGTTTCTCTCTAATCCCTAGATGTCTCCTGCCTCTGGCCTGGTCTCCATACTGAAGAAGCGGCGCGTGTGTGTGGACAATGTGTGTGCCCCTACCAGTCCTGCCCCCCAACCTTCTAAACCCCCTGCCAAGAGACGTGTCCGCTTCAAAGTCCCTGATGACAGCTATGACCAGGGTACGTGTGCGTTTGCTGCTCCTAGATTAACATAGGCAGACATTTCATGAAGGGTAGAAGTGACCTGACCTATTTTCAATGTCACTGTGTTGACAGTGTTGGAAGTTGGAAGTACAGTATTAGTTAATTAGCAGTACAGTATTAGAGTATTATTACAGTATAATTATATGTAATTGGCTCAACAAAAACAGTGTGTTTTTATGGAAGTCATTCATTAGGAATAGGAATCTACCTGGTTGCTTCTATGCATCTGTGTCATCTAGTTAACTGCCTTTCTTTCCATTATTTCTCCAGAGGTTGGCAGTGGGGACTCCTGTCTTCTCCTTTTTCTGCTTTGTTTCGTTACCGTGGTGATCAGTGTGGGAGGCACCGCCCTCTACTGTGCGCTGGGCGACACCCACTCCACAGTTTGTCAGGACTTCTCCCGAAACGCGGACTTCTACGTTTCCCAGATGCAGCATGGTATAGCACAGATACAGCACTGGTTTACCCCAGGGTCTTAAAGGCACGGATGCCAGGAGGACTTGCACTGTGGATGATTTGCACGTTTGTTTATCTTAGAGAATGTGTCACTAAAGGGCCCAATAATTCCTACAGGCCTAATGTGGGCTAGAATATTCAACATACTAAGTAGTCATTGACCTCTATGCTGCCTAATGGGAAAATATGACATCTGCCCTAGTTTCTATTAAAATTCCTAGATTTTCTGTGGGAAAGGAGACATGGGCAGAGCAGATGAAATATTACGGTTTACTCATCTGATCCAAACTGTCTCACTGGTATGGATTCTTCCGTGGCAATAGTGTATTGTGATTGTCCTCCACCCATCCAGCAGGGAGCGACATACACATGCTGCATTTTCAACACCGTTACTTGAGCTATAAAAGCAAACTCCACAAACACTCGGCCACTATCAGACACGGAGTACAAAGGTTCCAGTGTACAAGGTCTATGGCTGATTTTAGAAGCAACCAGTTGGGTGCAAGTTGTCACAGGCCCACACTGACCACCAGTAGATCATGGATCTGTTTGAGCAGCTACAGCCTTCATGCTGCCTCCTCAGTGACTTCAAAACAGTTGTTTGTATCTCGTAAAGCTGTAAAACAATAGATAATATGTAAATATTTGATTATTTAGCCCACAAAGCTGCTCTCCTGAAGATCCCACACGTTGCACAAACGGGAAAGAGCCCAGAGCCTGAATTCTGAAAACTTGTGACTTCTGGCATTGCAATTTTATCTTTGACATTTTTAACTCTTAAGTGATTTTATTTTGGAACAATCAGATTTTCCTGTGATGTGCCGCACATAATAGCATAATTATGTCTTAAATCTTCTTAACGGTAAATTAATGAATGTTGAGAAATATTTTCTACTTTGCTTGTGTCATATGTATGTATGTATGTATGTATGTGGGTTGTTGTACTGGCTGGAAAGTAGGTGTGTGATGAGAATTGAGATTTAAAGATTCAGGCCAACTTTCTGGGCAGTGTGAGAGTAATTGGGCAGTCCAATGGGGGGGGTGGGGGGGGGGGGGGATATATCATGATGATGGTGACTGAACTAGTCTACATAAGATTTGCTTTTACACTTTATATTTGTTTACCATATTTGACAATACTCCCTACTGTATATCTAGAATTGACACAATTTTCAAAGTTCAAAGTAAAATTGCCAACATTCTGAATTTAATGTGACAATGTCTTGCTTCAAGAAATGTGCAATGTTTTGAAAATTGTCTGTACCAACCTGGGTTTTAGCATTGCTCTGTATACCAGAGCAAAGTAATATGCAACAAGAACAGGGAAGCAATACTCTTTTGTATACACTACAGTATTGTCAAATAATGGTTCAACCTGGTTCCAATTTGTTTTTAAGAGTATGTAATATTGTCCGTTTCTTCTAACTGGATATCAAAATATAAGACCTCAAATATTTAAAAATAATTGACTAAAGGAAGGAGTAAAAAAATAAAATGTCTCCAATAATTAATTGTGATTGATAACTGTCCATAATGAATACAATGTAACTGACAGGGGCCAGTTGAATGCATCCAGCTGTCTTGGGGGGTGAACATTTAGGTTAAATTTTGTTCAGGTAAAAATATGCGATTTATTAATTACGTAAAGCATGCAATTAGATTTGAATCGCATCATGACAGCCCTAGTTTTCTTTGGTTTCTTTCCTGTACATGCTGTTGACCTACATTTATATTAAGTCTACTTGGCCATGCATTTAGGTTGAACTTTTTGTTGGAACTTTAAAGCACCTAATGATATGTTTTCTATGGTTAAGACTTAATCTTTGTATATGTGAATACAACACGGTCACTTTCATTTTATTACTTTACCTTAAAACATATTTATGGATTGTAAATTAAATTGTAATATATTTTTGATGCTTTATTCAAACAATTTACTGTTGTGCTGGTTAATTTGTTTTCAATTTAGCCATTGTTTTGACAATGTAATGTAGTATTGTAAGCCATAACATGTACCCTGGAAAAGAATATGTATATTTACAATTTAAAGGATTAAATGTCTTGGAGAAGACTATCAAACCTGTCACCTATGCATTTTGTAGCAACATTTTACAAAACATCTTTTTTCAGCACCAAGGCAATGTGGATTTGTCCTGTTTTTATTTTATTGTGTCCTCTGGCTGGTTCAGATGACCATAAGCGTCCTTAAAAATGTATTTGTCAGTCAGGATGGTAACTGTCAGTTAAGGGGTGACATTTATTTTTTGATTTATCTTATTTGTTAATGTTTCCCTTATTAGAAAATTGTAACATGGCTCTTATGTCATGACGTAATTGTCAACATTTTGTTATATTTCCATGGATGTTCCCTGTGCTATCATGTTCTCAGAAATCAATGCATTTTTGGATTACTTAGTTTGGACAGTCCTCATGTTCACATTTTCCATTGGCTTTCATCCAGTCTAATGAAATAAATGATTGAATGGACATTGCTGATTGTAGGCTACATATTTTTATGTTTCAGTAAGTATAGGTAGGCTACTCCCATCACAGCTCTTATACATGTTTATTATGAAAGATATTCTTTTAGGCATTCTCATGCAGGTTTACTGTTTGACATGTAGGCTAATTTGTAACCATAGAGCAAGTCCTAATTGTCACAATGAGTATCTAACTGAATATTCTAAATTTTAGTAGAATTTAGCTGAAATAGCATATTTAAGTCATGATTTTGAATTTTTGGGAAAAAATCTCAATCTGACAGATCTGTGTTGTTAAACAATATTGAGCAGAAATACCAAAATAATAATTTGGTTCCAAATGCATGGTTGAGTCCATATATACAGTATAGTCCAAGAAAAATAGCCAAATGGATTAAACAATCAGGCAGAACAGAAATTGGCATGCAAATTGTTTAGTTGAAAATACTAAAACTCTACAAAAATAAGATGATGGGAAACATTGAAAACAGCACATTCAAATTCTGAACACCACAAAACAATACCTCCGTGAAGTTGGCAGGCCATATGACAAGAATGTGAATACAAGCATTTATATTCGTTTGTGCACGTTTATGCACGCAAAATAAAAACAGACAAAGTGAGCATTCAGCCGGGAGGACGATGACGTCATCGTTTGCATAAAATCAACCTCAATAAAACATTCAAATTTATTCTAATTCAAACTGAATTGAAAAAATGAATTGCCCTCGTTGGGATTAATAAAGTTTTCTGAATCAGAATCTAACAAACGAATCGAAATACTTGTGTTCATATTTTTATCATATGGGGTGCCTATACTTCAAGGACGTAAAAAATATACTTTGAATTGTGACATTACAGATCATGATCTGTAATGTCACAATTCAAAGCAAGAGGTCCAGATGGTTCAATTCCGGGTAGGAAATTAGAATGACGATGTGGTTAAAAATCTAAGCAATAGCATTTAGCATGAGAAAAATTTGTTCACAAACACACAAAAAAATCATAACAAAATACAATTTGCAAAGATCTTGTGACAAAAAATAGAAACAAGAAACAAGAAAGTGGGTGGGTGATGTCACATGCTGCGTGTGATGACAACACAACGCTGAAGTTGCGCGTCGAAGACGATACGGAAGTAAACATCGGTTAATGTTCACGTGTTATCACCACCACCGTGGTAATAGATTGGTAATAGGATACCTTAGTGTCGGACTATGAAAATTAAACGTTTTACTAGTCCGGGGAAAGGTAACGGACTACGGTCTACAGCCAGGATTATGGCTGGGGAGCTGGTCTATTCTGCCATACCCCTGGCGTTCTGTGTTTCCAACACATTAGCCAAAGACGTGTGCCATGACTGCCTCACACGGTGAGTTAGTCCACCTTAAGTGTTTCTTTGACATGTATCAGAGTAGCATCTAGTCATAATGAGTAAAACCAGATCATATGAAATGGACGTCTTTTGCCGAAATCTCCATAAATGCTTCCTCAATAGATAGCCATACTGTAGTCTATTGTCTATTTACTGTAATTTAACAAATCTCAAATAGGCTATTTAAAAATATATATTAGCTAATATGATTCGCGTTATGTTTGGTATTGTCTGTCTCACCTGAATTAATTTTAATGTGTTACCACTGTTTAAATATTGGGGTTTTATTTTAGTAGGATACAAAAAAATAACACCAGGTGGAGCTGTAGGTCTATAATAAATGTACTACTGGAATACTGCATCAAGCAATTTAGCCAAATACGTTTGTCGATCAACAAAGTCAAACCTAAAGAGAGGAATTATGGATTTATAGTTTAATTCTTAACTGAAGGTTAAGAAAGCAATACCTTTCTGGAGACCGTTTACTAATGTCAAGTTTGAATCAACACACTACAGATATCAACCATATGTCCCTACAGTAGCTTACCTGTGGCTGTGCATATACCTTTCCCTTATAGAAGTGCAACGTATCCTTCATAGTTTTCAGACCTTCTTAGTTATGTAGTTCAGACGCAGTGCAGTAGAGCAGTTTAATTCACTTCCATCTAAAGTTATCTAATGAATAGACACTCCTTGCTATACATTTCTGGTTAATGGTTAAAGAAAAGACTGTTTTCCATATGCTGATGATATTGTTCTAACACCTAAACATACAATATATATAAGGCCAACATGAAATGTGCATATATATATATATATATATATGCATGCCTACACATCTATAAGCATAATGGAACTAGCCAAACAATAAATGTTTATTTGAAACGCCACTTACAATAGAATGTGTTCTGCACAAGTGCATGTATGTTGACTAAGGGATTCTGATTAATTGAGCCTATGTAGTTTGCCGTATTGCGTGCATATTAGATTAACTTTATCTGTATATGGATCTTTCTGTTTTACAAAAACATTTATAGACTCAATATGCATATCAAAAGCTGTTGTCACAGATGAGTGTTATTTTCTGCATTTTCCTAACTAGACGGTAAACATGAGTCATTAACATTGGGTGTTATTGTAAACACATTTTCTGAAACCTGTGGGTGTCCTCTGGTTTTTTAGCCTTGCGAGACCATCCTGATCTTGCAAGCTTCAGTATAACTTACCTTGCCTCGAGAATCGGTCCGGAGTGTTTGGAAATCATGTTTCAGGCCGGTAAACCTAGTGTGGCCAGTCAGCGTCGTGCTCTTAGCTACGGCCGTGGTTTAGATGTGACGAAGATTTACACAAAAGGTCAAACATAAAAGCAAAGAGGAAACAAAGTAAAAACTCACACCCCCCTTAGCCCCTGCATGTACACACACACACACACACACACACACACAAACCCTCAGTAGACATTGTAAAGTTCCATTCAGCAGTATGTAACTAACCATTGCAGATGGTATTTATTGGGTTTCCATTACATCACTGTCTTAGTAGGTAAACTGGTATTCCTCATTGGACTGCAGGATGATCACTGATACCGCTATTGTAAACTAATTCTAAACTACTGTAATGCATTTTTTGTAAAATTCACCAAATATCTCCTCACATTTCGCTTGCTTAACGTTCTCTGTGCATGCTGAAAAAATAAGCAGGTACTTCACAGCCATGACTCTATAAATAGGAACATGAACAAAGTGGCGAACACCGCTCACACCAACAATGCACTTGGCTTTGCAATGCGTTTCAATGTGTGAGGCGGAGCTTCAGAGGGAGTCTGATTTGAGCTCGAAGTTAGCAAGCGTTCTCAAGAATGACCAACCCTGCCTTTTAAAGTGTACCATGTCCCAATGTAGGGTCGGGCACACACACACACACACACACACACACACACACACACACATACAACTGGCAAGAGGTTCAGGAAGTCTGGCTACAAGGTTAGACAATATAGTTTGACATTAATAAAATATTTCAGAAAATGTGCATAGGCATCACACAATTCTCTCTGTGTCAGTGTGGCACACAATGGAGTCATAACAACAGTACTTCAGTAGTGAATTAGAGTTTGGGTGGTAAGGCAAGCCTCCGCTGAGCCCCATTGTTTCTCAATGAGTTTGGGGGAAACCAAAGGGGGTGGTGGGCTGGGCAGTGGTCATGCATTAGAGAGCATGAATGTGTATTTTGAGATATTGAACTGTTACAATGGAGTGTGTGTGTGTTTGTACATGTCCGATGAATTCACATATTTTATGGATTAGAAATTACAAAAAGACCTGGTCTATGAGAGACTTTAGTGTTCATTTTGCTAAGAGGTTGTAAGACATGAGACTGAAACACACAATGGCACAGCTGTAGCCCAAAGAGATTAGTCTCAGAGATGTGCAATTTGTGTTTTGCTGTTTTTGTTTGGACACAATTAGTCACACACTGACACACACTTGCTTGTGAGTGAGTTTTAAAAAAAACGAGAGACGGTTTGTGTGTGTGTGTGTGTGTGTGTGTTGTGATGAAAATGAGCAGTGGGAGGTATAGGGTATAAAGCAGAAGTTAATTACAGACCTTAGAGGCTGTATGTAAGTAACGATTGAGCGATAGATGTTGAGAGACACACACACACACACACATAATTGAGAAGTTATGAGGTCAGAAAAATAAAACTAAGACAGACAGGGTGGGAATCTATCAGAGGAAAATAGACTACGATGAATGAACGAATGAACAAAACATTAGAGCAGTGGGGAAGGCAGTATGTGGTCTCTAGAGCAACAATAACAAAAATACAAGGTCACAAACAAAACGTATTTTGTTTGTATCACTGCATCCCACATTCTGTTAAAAACGCAGACACGCACACAACTTTCAATTGTGACTGTATTCAAAGACCAAAGAGGAAACCCTTTTTCATGTTTGCTTTTTGTCAGATCTCCGGTAATAGTGTGTGTGTGTGTGTGTGTGTGTTTGTGTTTGTAAAGTGCATGTGTGTTTGCAGGCTTGAGAGAGACCTGTTTATCTTTGCTAGACAAAGCCTTTGCATTTGACACCAATCTCGCTCTCTGCGATCGCTCAACCAACCCCCCCCGCCGCCCCCTGCAAACAAACACACACATACACACACTCATGAGCGAGTAAATAGAGTCCCAAACGTGGATGAACAGTGCAACAAATACATCTGAAAGTTGTGTTTCACAATAGAAAAAAGACTGAAAGCTAGGCTAAATTTCTAGGGGGCCAGAATACCAAATGATACGTCTGTTGCTTGATGGCTCTGAGTTCTGCTTTGTTTTGTGTTTTGACAGTGATGAATTAAGTTGTGTTCTAATTTACCCCCGAGAGAGATGTGATAGAGATAATAGTGTTTACTTGTAAAATATCAAAGACCTTTTGTGAATCAATACAGATTATTTCCTCAATGCTAAAACAGACATTAAGAACATTTTCTGTAAAAAATAAGTGAAATATGTTTTGTAACCTAAACTGAAGGCCCACTTAAAGGTACACAAAGTCACACATTAGTATTTTGTCTAGTTTAGTTTTGGCACATCTCCATGGCAGATTGTTTCAACAACCTTATGCACCATACCGTAATTATTCCAGCCTAGTCTAGAGTTCCATTAATTTTTAATTAGATCACTTTTACTGAAGACAGCAGAGTCAAAGACACTCTATAAAGTATTTTATAGTATGGAGCTAATCTCAGAAATCCATGGTGGCCAATTCATGTGGGAATATGATTCTTCGTGCTCTCTAAACTGCTCTTACCACAGTTTGAGTCCAGTGAATCCCATAATATGTCCCTGCAATAAAGTCAGGATAACCTGTGACCAGTTGTTCAAAAACCTTTGCCTGGATTAAAACTGAAGCCTACAGGTTTGGAGCCAGGCTCATGTTTTGCGGGTAAATGCAGTCAGTTATTTTGGAGAAAGCTTAACCCTAAAACAAAAACACCCCTCCCTTCAATGCCATAGCGTGCTACCTCACATACACATTGGATCCACATTGCGAAGGCTAGGATAGTGTTGTGTGGTGCAGTCTGCACCATTATGTTTGTGATTCCATTTACAGAGACTTGGCTGTGTAAAAACATCACATGTATGTTTGAGCACGCACAGAACGAGTAGCTAGTAAGGAGATATTAATATTTTGATCAAAATGCGTTTCGGCTTTCAATCGCTGACTTCACCTGTTTATCAACTGCATTAAACATAAATAAATATACAGATTATATAGCCTACTTAATTAACATGTTTCATTTTGACATGTTTAAAATTTTAGTTTTTCATTTGTTGCTATAATCCACCTTGAATCCACCCTTCCACTGGGATCAGGATAATCCATTGTTTGCATCAAAAGTATCTCGATACTACTAAAATATACTATATAATATATTGATACGGATCAAAATCAAGACCTTCTTCCTTTATTCTTTTAAATTTGAAAACCCATTGTCTGTTTTTTGTTTTCTTTTAACAATGTGTAATTGCAAACATGCTTTTTGAAGAAATACAACCACGTTTGAGCCTTAGTCTGACTGAAGAGGAGGCAACTAAACCTGAGACTTTTGGTTTACGTGAATGGTAATTTAGGCTCTTGATGTTACTGAGGCTAGAACTTATTATATTGTTCGTAACTATATAAATTTGTTCTTAACTAATATCAAATTGTTAATATCAAATTGTTACTACTCTCAATGAGTAGTAACTACTATATATCAAATCGATTTGTAATTTATTAGATTAATGTGGCTAAAAATTGAAAGAGTTAGAAACACTATCGGTATTGAACAGAATGTCCTATGGACACCATTATAGGAACTATCTTAGTCCAGCTTGTGACCACTTCCCAAGGAAAACTGGCTCCGTAAATAGGAACATAAACAATGTGGCCAACACTGCTCAAAACAACGAAGCCGTTGTAGTACACTTTGCTTCACAATGCATTTCAATGTGTGAGGCAGCGCTGCAGAGGGATTTTGTTTTCATTTGAGCTTGACGTTAGAAAGCGTTCTCGAGAATAACTAACCCTGCCTGTTAATGAATGTTGTACTATTGTAAAATGAAATGGAATCCATTTGTATACCCACATTATTTAGTGAATTACTTCAAACTCTCAAGACTCAAGAAAAAAAAAACAGCTCAGGGGAGCACATGTTGTGTGTTTGTGTTACATAGAGTGCACCGTGGTGGTTTTAAAGCCACAGGAAACTAGACTTTTATGACTTTCCTCAGGTGTCAATGAATCATCCTCTCTAAACAATAATTAGGTGGTCCTCAGCAGGACAGCACACATGGTATAAACTACACCAAACCATGATACATGTTTCATACATATTTTATTATTTAATCTTTTTTTTCTAAGCAAAATAATGAATGTGATGTCACTATTCACCTCACATCTTTAGAAGACTGTAATGTAATGTACACACTTTTTTTTTGTTGGCAAAATTAATTTTGTTCTTTTTTATTCATGCTTTTTGCACATCTAGATGCACGCGCACATGCACGCGCACACACACACACACACACACACACACACACCATTATCTGTGATGCGGGAGTGAGTCATAGCATTCTGTGTTGGCCACTCAGCCCGCAAATGAGAAAATTCATTCAGGCACGACTGGACGGCAACAAAAAAAAAAGGACCCCTCTAATTATTAACACAGACACAATACACACTAGTTGTGGGGACACACTCTTACTGTAGTTGTACACAGCTAAACCCAACACCCAAAGCTCATTGGTGAAATTAATTAGCTTGCTGTAGACAGACAGACAGACAGACAGACAGACACAGGGTAGGCCTAATTAGGTGTCTGGTAGTGCAGAGTTGCTAAAACTGTTCTCTAACAGTCATCTAGTTCATGAAAAAAAAAACATTCTGCACCATTCTGTTAATACAGCATGTTTCTACTTTCTAGATGTCCTGTCTTGCCCTTTCTATATGTGGTTGTACTTGTACTGCTGCTTGATTGGTTGCTTGGCCAGACCAATCTGGTTTCTTGGCAAAAAAGCAATTTTAACAAGCGGAAGACGATAGCAGTTGGCATTTGCTGCAGTGAACAATCATGGTCAACTGGAAGAGTGTATAGGTGCCATGTACAGAATAACACCTCAACTAAAAAGCTAAGCTGCCATATACAGTATGACAGAGCCTCAGATAGAATAGGGGAGATGGGTCTGCACTGGAAGGAATGGAAAGGCAAACACAGAGGGGAAGGGATGGTAAGGAAATAGGTTTAACAGATAAACATCAAGGAGATACAGTAAGCCGTAGAATAGAAGTCGTCGGGGCCGTCATGTGAATAATAATGACTTTGTCTCTGTGTGAAATGAGCTACTTTAATAGTAAAGGACAGGCTGCTTTCATCAGGCAATTGCATATTAACGGGAGTGTGTGGCTGGGCATCTACATGGATAATTCTAATGCTATGGGTTAGTATGCATGACCGGCGTTGGCCTGTTCTCTCCCCGGCTTCCTGTTTAATGCTCTGTCTGAATCCTTTCAGTCTGTCTCGCGTCGTTGTTTCTTGCTTTCTTGCCATTTAATTTATTTGCCCAAATAAGGTGACAGTGATACACATGAATAAAAAGGTGTGTGTGTTTAAAAAAAAAAAATCAGAATATGATTCTTTCCCAGTAAAGCTTGCTGGCCTGGTTGCCATTATAGTATTGTTTCACCTCAGTGATGCAATATACGGTATGTGCCCACCAGCTTCATAAGAAGTTGTTCTCATAGCGGAGTTGTGAAATGTTTTGCTGCGCAAATGTAGTCTCGCGCACAATTCAGGGATGTCAGTCAGGGATGCTTGAGAAAGATTCTTGATATACGAACTCACACAAATGGGAAATGCACTGCCAATGCTGAGATAGTGTTCTGTGGTGCGGTCTGCACCACTTTGTGTTCCTATTATCAGAATCCGAGCTGTGCAGAAAGAAACACCGGATTACATTTTCAATGTGCACACACAACGGACAGCCAGCATGTGTGGAGATATTCACTGAATTTGACCAAATGTGTATTGGCTTCCAATCACTGACTCCACCTTTTTAATATCGGTATACATAAGCCCTCATGCCCCTGGCCTTGTACAAAACCTAGTGAGCGCTAACTACCTGTTCTAGTTAACGTGAGGAAACAAAGAGGGGTTGTGGCCAGCATCAACGCACAGGCCTTAATCACTCCCTGTAGTCAGACTGACTTCCTGTGCACTCAGTGTCTGAATTATGCTCCCGCTCACCCTGGTGAGCGTTCACAGAATCTGCTCGTGTTTAGCTTCAGACTGCTGCTGTGTTATTGCTGCACGACGCACGTGCAGCCCTGACTTTCTTCACTGGCGGCTGTCTGACTTGTTTCTGCCAGCTTTTGCAGCGTGACAGGAATAGAAATGTCATGTTTCCCGAGCCAAGCTCCCAGGGTGATGGGCTGGAAATTTCCCATTGGGGGCATTGGATTCCAGGCTACGTACATATGAAGATATATGTGATACAGCAGTGTTTCCCCAACCCTGATCCAGCAGTACCACTGTCCTGCATGTTTGAGTTGTGTCCCTGCTCCAGCACAGCTGATCCTAATGAATGGGTCGTTATCAGGCTTCTAACGACCCATTCATTAGGATCAGCTGTGTTGGAGCAGGGAGACATCAAAAACATGAGGTGGGTTCCCAGGACGACCAGGGTTGGGGAAACAAAGTATCATACATTGACTCTTGACGCGCAGATTCTCACGCACACTTCATATTTGTGAACATAATGGTCCTCAGAAGACAAATAATGCTAGCTATACATATATATATATATATATATATGTATGTATATATATACATATATATATATATATATATATATATATACATATATATGTATATGTATGTATATATATATA
>JAODUK010040066.1:0-11938 GCA_027564635.1 Typhlichthys eigenmanni
CCCCCCCCCCCCCCCCCCCCCCCCCCCCCCCCCCCCCCCCCCCCCCCCCCCCCCCCCCCCCCCCCCGCGCACACTGACACAGGCCAGTGAGGTGTCAGCAGTTATCCATAGATCTCATTCTCTACCCAGCCAGTCTGGCCTGGGCAGTGGCTATGGCTCCGCCCCCTGCAGGATTCGTAGATGTCATTGGTCACAAAGCTGCTCTCGCTCTCGGGGCATGGCACGTCCTCATAATGCTCAAACTGGGTGTCCGTGAACAGACGAGGAGCGAAGGCTAAGGTGTTCTTCCTGTCTGCTGGCACGCTGCAGGCCAGAGCACTGTAATGGAGTTTAGAGATGTCGCTAAAGGCGTATGGTCCTTGTGTGATGCAGGTTCCCGCTGATGCCCTTGGCTCTGGCCCACTGGGATAGCTGGCTGTCTCCGTCTTCTTCCTTAATATGTGATCCACAGAAGGCAATCACTGATGTGCAAAATATAATTTTCAATAAATTTTTCCAATAAAATTGAAAATAAAATGTGATTTTATTATTATAATTTGATTTTGCAATAACATGTTCTATAACATTTTAATAAGATTTTGCAATCAAGAAATATTTACCTTCCAAGCAATCAGGGTGTTAACTTACATTGAGGAGTTTACAAGGAGAGTCGAATGTTTAAGACATTGTAATATTGCGTATCCATTGTCTTGTATTGCAATGTTTTTACCTCTTAGCAAAGTGCTTGTAGCACAGGAACCCAGTGGTTACAAACAGCAGCAGCAGTAAAACAGGAATTGTGGCACAGAGTATGTAGGAAACATACGTGCTATTGTCTGACAGAGATACTGCAAAGAGAAACATCACCTGGCATTACATCACTTAGAAAGCATCAACTGTCAATGTGTTCATTTGAGAACTTTCATTTCCGTAACGTCGGTAACAGCTTCATGTGAAATGGAAAGGACAGGAAGTATTGTATTTTTCTACCTGACGATTCAGGTAGTCTTCTGTTAACATCCCCTTCTGTGGTGGACAGTAGGTTTGGCCTCAATGTTGGACCTATAGGGCATTTAGAAATGCAAAGAATAGCTTCTTCTGAGTGGATAAACAACAGATCTAAGCCATATGCTGTATTTAACCCTTGTAAATTGTGTAGTTTAATGTTTTCTTGTAAGTGCATACAGTATGGTACACAATGGGATATGTTCTGACATTTTTTTGTAACCTTTGGTGAAATTTAAAAAATACCAGTTACATATTTTCTAAGTACTGGACATGATTTCAGTTGCCAAAAATACAAATTTGACCACTAGAGGTCTATCTTTACATAAATAGAAAAGGAAATGGTGCTGCAATCAATCATAATAAGAATATTGATTCAATGCTTTCTGCTAGTTTATCTCCTTGATTCTGTTGTAAATCATGACTCATTCTGAGTTACCTTGAATATGGCAAATGCTATACTATATCACTGTAATTAATACACATGCACCACTAGTTGTTAGACAGTATCAAATGTATACAACTTACCTATGTGCAGCATGCTGCCTGAATCAGTAATGGCAGGTATTTGTTCTGAAAAGATTAAGACATAGAGTACATTGTTCAACCCCTCAATATTTAGCTTAGCTGTGCAACATGTTGACGTCTGCTAATGCAGAACTGTCTGGACTTGTTCCAGAGGGTCTTTATCTATATCACCTTCTGGGTATTTGCAGACATAGTTGTTCTTTGAGCTGCAGTTGTCATCATTCCACTGAAACGGTATGTGGCCTTCTTCGTCAGGGAGCGCAGAGGGCCGGTGATACAGAACCACACACATCTCAGCACCACAAGAGGGCTCATCCCACTGCCAGTGTCTGCAGTTAAAAGAAACAGTCCTTTAATGTCCGTTATAGCCTTTCAGCTTTGTGTATAGTATACAGTATGTTCATCGATATGTAATATACTGTACATAGCATGCATGTAAAGTACATATTTGATCAGTTACCGTAGAAACAATTAAGAGCTATAATGTATATACTGTAGCAGAATGTACAATAGTATGAATGTACAGTAGTATGAATGCGTTCCAGCATTCAACGCACATTTCTGTTACTATATTTATCAGACGTCCATCACTAACACTTGGAGTACATTCAGTTAGGGCTGGGCGATATGGACCCAAAATAGTATCCCGATATATTTAGGTTGAATACCGATACACAATATACTGTATATTGGTATTTTCTATAAAGTGGGCTAAATCCTTCAGGCATAGAGAAAAAACAGGAAACCCCACGGAAATGTGACATTTATTATTTTTAGCTTAATTCATTGACATAAGTGAGCTTTCTCTAGTGTCTCCGCCCCTGTCACACTCTGAAAGCACTAAGTGCAGGCATGGAGTCATGAATAAATGCATAATATAACTATATCGATATAAACGATATTGTCTAATTTGATATCTCTTTTGAAAAAATTCTGATATACCTATATATACACACAGGTATATCGCCCAGCCCTACATTCAGTAGTTCCATTGTAATGATTCAATATGTAACAGGAGGCTCATTGAGAATAGAGACCTGAACTTGGCCTTGCTCCCATCCAGCCAGTAGTACTGTGATGGGCAGCCCGGGCTGCTGCCGCCGGCCCCAGACCTACGCCGCAGGCCGATCCAGAAGTCACCATCGCCGGCCTGCAGCTGCTGTATGAAGCGCTCCACAAGCCGCTGCTCACTCTCCGTCTCGATGCTGAGCAGCTCGCCCCCGTCGGCCCTGCAGGCCAGCCGGGCGTCGGCGAAGCTTATCCTCCACCTGCTGTCCTGCACGTAAGACACCTTGTAGCAAGGACGCTCCGTTCCACGGCGACAGATCCTTTGGCCTGGACACCAACCGTCAACATTAACATCTACAGTAGCCTACTGAGACAACTGTTAGTGGGCATTGGGCATGGTAGACTAGAGTGGCGGAATAGCCTAATACACACAGCCATAAGATCCCCAATGTGTTGGCCAACCTAGATGCCTAACCCATGTGTGTTACTGTATGTAACTGTAATCATTGTGATTCTGATTTTTCTTCAAATTAAAATTAACATTTTAAAATTAAATTACTTAAATTATATTTTTATGAATTACATACTATACGGAGCTAATATAACCCATATGTGTTACTGTATGTAACTGTAATCATTGTAAGTCTGTTATTTATAAAAAATACTCAAACTATACTATTACGAATTGCATAAGCCTGTGGAACAAACCAATTTAGCAACCAAACTATATTCTTATTTGTTGCCAAAGCATATCCCAGTTCTGTTATGCATGTTTATGATTTCAACAAACAAATGTTGTCCTGAATTTTCATGAATAATGTTGTTTATTAGACAACAAAAAGGAAAAGTTAGTAGGCTACATGTAAAATGTGCAGCTCTTAAAATAAGCAGAAGTCATTCATGTTTTTTGAGTGTGTGAATGCCGTCGTAGGCTGCATGACACTGATCTGAATGTAAAGTAGCCTTGTTGTTTTCCACCTTGTTTTTTTCTATCATCTTATTGTGTAACAATGAATGTTTAAAATAGATGAGGCAGAAGTTATTGGCGTAGTCTGTACGGTATTTTAATGGAAAATACTCAAATAAAAGCGCAATGTCTGCCACTATAAAGTTAGAAATTGGCTACATTATAAAAACGTATTGCCGACCGTGCGTCTTAAAGACATATTATACAGTTCTTTCTGTTAATTAAGAAAATGTGCTAAATATACGACTAACCCAAGGAAGATTTAGCCGCATATGCCTGCTGTATTAATTACAGTTCGTGAAGCAGGGAAACTTACCATTTTGTTTAGACGTGGATCCTGGGTGAATCAAAACTGCGATCACAGTGCCAAACAGTTTCATAAAATCCATTTCTACATGTTCACTCACGTATTCGAGGCGATCAAATGGTAACTTGAAGCAAACTTTAAGCAAATTCAGTTGTCAAATCCGGTCCGTGTACATTTTGGTCATTGGATTATGTTGTTTTGTCCATGTGTGTGAAATTTACGTTTTTTTATAAAAGCATGATACTTGGTCAAGGGCGTCAGTTTGTTTTGAAAAGTGATGGAGACGGGTTCAGATTTCAGCGGGTCATATCTGCCAACACTAGGCCCGCCGATATGTAAGGGGAACCGGGTCAGTTATCCCAGGCTCTAGGTAATAAAATTACCTGTCAAAAATAAAGATAGTCAATCTTTATAGTATTTGTGAGTCACATAAAAGCTTGTTATTTTTACTTTTCTATCTTAATTTTACACGAAAATGTCTTATTTGCCAATGCCCCCCTATAATGCAAAACATGGTTTGGTCTGTCAACGCTACGGTAAAAGTTAAGAATCCATGCAGTAACCAATCTGGCCACAGATTTTCATTTGAAAGATGTGTGGCGCTGTGGAGTTCCTGTGGGCAGAGGTCCTCAACTGTATGTAGACTTCTTTTATTTGAAGCGAGCAGATAATGAGATGATTGCGAGGAGAACTGTAAAATGTACATTCAGATTTATTTCAATTTGCATATGCTTTTATCCAAAGCGTCCTGACAATTAGTTTGTCATCAGATGAACAGGCAATTGTATATAATCTGTTTGAAATAATGACCGCATCATGTCAGTGCTAACACACATTACCAATATATGATCATACCAATATATAATTAATCCTCGAAGATAATTCTAATAATATAATAGTACATTGCTTAATTTCTAAGAACAGGAAATATATTAGAATAGTCATATAGAAACATAATGATTGAATGAATGAAGATCATCTCCAGTCCCCGGGCCTAGAAAAATACACAGCGGTCGGCGGGTCTGTTTCCTGAAACATCTCAGTAAGGTTAATTACTTTGATGTTAATGCCCATGTGACTGTGGTCCATGGAAAACTCACATGGGCTTCAATGCTTTTGTTCCAGCAGATGTGCATGAGTGCTGTCTTACTTTACTATATACAGTAGGCCTACTGTATGCAGACCGTACTATATAATGGGAGGCCTGCAAGGGATGTAAGTAGCATAAAGTACCTATCTTGATTGCCTTGACAGGCTATGAAAACAAATAACAGAGGGGCTTGGATGACAACACACACAAAGGGGGTGTGATGTCATTCTATGCTCATTATATACATGTACTGTATATACACTATATATTTTACAAAGAAAATGATTGTTTGCTAATACTAATGTTTGATTATTATATATTTAAGGACAGAAAGGGAGATTGATATATGTAGAATGAGGAAAACTGTGTTGAGACTGAAGAAGAAATTGAGTGTCCCGCAAGAAAACTGCCTCATAGCCAAATAACACAATAATAGTATTAAAAGCTCATTGTAAACTGTATTATCATACACAGGCTGACTCATGAACACCCACAAACACATCATAATCGGCCACAATCTCACCACAGTCCATATACCTTCTTTGCTCATCTACAGATGGCTGACTTATGCACTGAATGGAGTTCCAACATACCAAACAAAGCTGTGTGTTGTGTTGTGCACCTCTGTCACCCTTCTGATTGGCTGCTGGCCAGGAAGACATCACCAGGTTAGTATTTTGCTGGAAGACTACTAGGCCACTCGAGGGCTTGCAGTCAGCCTAGTTATTTGTAACACGCAGCTTTGGTCATGTGAAAATGTGCTGGTATATGAAAACAGTTGAAACCATTCACAAGCAGTGCCCTGCTATGTACATGCTCATACTCACCCTTTCAGACAGACTGATTAAGCCATACATAGTCTGTATCCTCCCAGTCTCATCCTGTTGGTGCTTTATTTATTTAGGTTTCATTTTGAATACTTTCATTACTTCTTTGTTTAGAAGGTGTGGTGCCTGCTTTTCTACTTGTTTTATCTAGGACCGGTGATTGTATTTGATAATATTGGGGTGTTGCATTACAGTAAGGAAATATTGCTGGGGGCAAAATGGTGCAATATTTCCTGTAGGACTTAATAGTATGTTGACATGATGCTTCGTAACTAACTGTTATACCCAGATGTCTGTACTGGTTTTTGTCCTGTTCAGCTATTGACAAATACTTGCTAAAGTAAACATCTTTCAAACAGCATTGTAAAATATGCCGACCACACTACAGGCTAATAGAAAATAATGAGGAGACAGCATGGACCCTACAGTATCAATGTGGTGTCAAAACAACAATAATCCATCCATCCATCTTCATCCGCTTATCTGGAGTCAGGTCGCAGGGGCAGCAGCTCCAGCAGGGGATCCCAAACTTCTCTTTCCCGAGCCGCATTATCCAGCTCTGACTGGGGGATCCCGAGGCGTTCCCAGGCCAGTGTGGAGATATAATCTCTCCACCCTGGATCTTCCCCGAGGCCTCCTCCCAAACTGGACGTGCCTGCCTGGAACACCTCCCAAAGGAGACGTCCAGGGGGCAACCTTACTAGATGCCCTTACCACCTCAACTGGCTCCTTTCGACGCAAAGGAGCCAGTTGTACTACTCTACTCTGAGTTCCTCAAGCATCTTAATTGGATGGATGCATGTTGGTTTGCTTTGGTAAGATTGCAAAATATGACTATCAAGTTTTAGATGAGGAGAGTGAAAACTCATTGTAAAATCATTAGATCACAGTTGCATGATATTTACACTAGCAGTAGCATGAGGAAAGCACTTTGACGAAGGACTCAAGCCATCAGGCGCACAACCTCTTTCTTATCTCTAGTCAGGGAGGCAGTTTTTACCCTCAGGCGGTGAGACTAATGAACAGTTGCCCATAAATGATTGTTGTGACCGTGGACTGATTTATTTTAATTTATGGATACTGTTATTTCTGCTATTCGTTTGACTTTTTTTTTTATTTTAGTCTGTTATGGATTTTAGGTTGTTTTACTATATTATGTGCATTTTTTTCAAAAGGCCTATTAACTTCATCATTATATTATTTATAGTATTTATCTGCGGAGAATGCCAGGGATGAAACACGTCTATGCATTCTATTGTACGTTGTATTTTTAAATGCATATGATAATAAACTTGTGAGTTGCTTTGGACAAAAACATCTGCTTAATGTTGTAATGCCATTTATATACCAGCAGATGGCAGAAAATACCCATCCATAAAGATTTTAGATCCCTTCCTTCATTCGAACACATTTTTATAATAAGGTAATTTAGCAGACACTTTTAGGTTTCAGGCATTTTGCTCAAGGAAGCTCACAAGTAGGCCAACAGCATGGCTCAACCCTCCCAGGGAAGAGTGAAACACCCAGACCACTATTATCCAGCCCCATCATGCCCTGTATATAAACATTAATTGTACTTTACGCTTCAAATGACATCATGATCAAGGCAGCAAAACTAAGAAAGCATAGAAGAAGAGTGCAGATATCTATTTATCTTCATTGCAATTGTCAAGTCACATTCACATACTGTGTTCCTGTGTTACTGTGTAGCCTCATTACCATCAACAGCAGCGAAACACAGTTTCATGTTAAAGGGTTAATCTCCAGGGTGTGACAAAGTTCGCCGACACAATGCTCGTCCGGAGGAAGACATTATATTAATTTACTGTATCTTCTAACACATGACTGCAGTGGAATATTATGGAGAAATATATCTTACAGTATGCATGCACATCTGTGTGTGTGGGGGCGGTGTGCATGCCAACCTGTATAAGTGTATACTGTATGAGTGTGCTTATATGTGTGCGCTTGTAGGAGCCTTAGTTAGTCAAAGGTGGGATTAGAGACACACCTCTATTCTTTTAGATGGCTTGGGGCATCTATATAAACAATATTACACCTCTGTTTCTCCAACAGATACACTTTGGTCGTTGCAACTGGCAGCCAAGGTAGGCTACACAAATGAGGTCATATGATTTTTGCTTTACAATGCATTTATACTTATTTATTTGATTGGTATTAGAACTTATTCTTACAATTTTACATTCACTCAACAAATCAAGTACACAACATACAGTATATTGTGTACTTAGTATTAACATATTTAGTATTGTTTTTTGTTGAGTATACATACATGCACACACAAACTTTACCTTAATTTTGTTAAGGTATTTTGTGTGTTGTATGAATAGTTTTAGTCTGTCTTTATAACAATGAACTTTAAAATTAATCCAAGTTATTCATATTTTTGCTTATTGTTAAGTTTTGCAACATTCAGGACTGACTAAACTATCCCCTCTGGACAACATGCTTGGTCGCCTCTGTCTCCCCCTGGTGGCTGTGTACCTCCACCCTGCTTTCGCGATTTACAACTGCCCTTCTGTGTATGAGAGGGTCCCAGGTGGGTTAAAATCCACACCTATAAGATAGATGCTTCTCACAACTTATTTTTATCACAGTGATCACGTAAAATTAATCAGGCCAGGACTAAATATGAACACGCCTAGATACAGTCAAGGTATCGTAAAATTATAATAATACTTTGCAGCAACTGTCCAATATATTCTTCCCAAGACAACACAGACCTAAGTGTGGATTGTGGTGCCAGTGTGATAACATTGGAGGTCAACCTGTGCACGGCTCAATGGGCTGGCTTTGACCCAAATGGCTTGGCACTGAACGGGCAACACCACAACACTGAGTGCAAGGGGACCATTGACACCAGTGTGAACCCACCAGTCATTCGCTACCAGCTGCCTGTTAACGACAGTCAGACGAACGCTTGTCAGCCGTCACTGCAGGTCAGATGTTGATTGGTAGAAAACAGGCTTATGTATCTCAAAAATGAGAACTAATCAACTTGTATTTCATAAGGGGGGCTTTATTACAAACAAGATTTAATAGAATTGACCAATCCCAAGCCCCGCCCTCTTTTGCCTGTCCTACTGTCTGTTTTCCTACTAGCCTACAGCCTTCCCAGAGAATTGTGCAAAAGGAAGTTTGAAATGTTCAACGTTCATATAGGCCTATGGTTCATGGAGAGGCAAAACAGTTCCAGAAGAAGCGATATATACAGATATACAGTAGAACTTAATTTTTTGGTAATTAGTAGTCAATAAATGCACCGATTTACATTTACAATATAATTTCTAGGGTACTTTTAGTATTTGCGGTTAACTTCCATGAACTGTTTTGAGGCTCCACGATTCGCCATTGCTGTTAAAAAACAGTCCATTGGAGTGAATGGAGATGACACTACTTTTGCTCTACATGGCTCTGAGCCTACTATTTTGTCCAACCTAGTTACAGTAACTACAGTATATTGGACAGGTGAAAGGGGTGGGGCTTGGGATCGGTCAACTGATATAATGAAAAATGAGTGAGTTTGGGAAGCCACATAGACCCCCATGGGTCACGTGTTTGAGACCGGCGCTAATTGCATGGTTTATAGACGATACTGTGTATCAGAGGTGAATGTTTTATCGCTGTGTGTTCCAGATTGTAGATGAGGCTCCAGACCCCACAGGCCCCTTCAGTTCCTTCCCTAGCACCCAGTCAGTCATCATCACAGGCTACATCGACACCCCCGCTTCTGACCAGGGGGTGATCAGCTATTCTACAGATGTGTACTACCGTTTCTCCTGCCGCTACCCACTGCAGTATCTGATCGCAAAGGGAGAGTAGTGTGATAAATCCGCCTCAGAAATCCCACTTACCGCACGTACCAGAGGTTGAACGGGTCAGACGTGAGAAAGAAGTGCCGGGGTTCTTCTACCCCAACTTTAAACTATCCTACAGTTATTTGTGTGTGTTTGTGTGTGTGTGTGTGTGTGTGTGTGTTATACTCCTAATAGAAAGCATTTCTTGTTGGACACAAAATTATGGATCTTTGTGTTGTTCCACAATAAGAAGCTGCTGCTGTGCATCTTTTGTCTGAGGATATCTATTATTCTGCTGCTTATTCACGGGTCAACAAGTTCTTACAAGGTTTTCAATAATACCTTTCGATCCGTGGCTGTGGGCAAAGCCTACATATTGTCTAAATATTACAGCTCTCAATTGATGCTGATATAAATGAATTATTGTAAAACTGAGTAAGCTTGCTGCAAGACCATTTACTGTCATTTGAAAACATCTCGCAAGATACATTAGAATCCAACATTTTATTATATAAATATGGTCACCAAAATGTTTTGTCAAATGTATGATTTCCACAACAATAAATATATACATATGCATATGGACAGTATTTTTCTATGATTTTACATTTATTTATTACTATACTTAATTTGTCATGACTGGAGCCTGTGCTCTATAGTGCATCAGGTCCAACAACTCCCCTGGCTCGATTTCACAGTAACCTTATGGATACAAACATGATGTTCCAGGCAAGGAACATAAGGCAGCTGTTTCTGGGAACACTTTCTATTTGAACTATTATGTTTGTGCACCCGCTACCTCACTGTGGTTTCTAAAGTCTATGTACAGTGTACATACAATAGACTTACAGCTATTGTTACAGCAAACATTTTGGTTCTACCGCTGCAAAAATCTACACCTTTAGGCTTTTAATACCATGTGGCCACCAGTGATAATAATGGAACGTTCATCGATACATCGAATGAATGTTATACAGTAAGTAAAATTGGCATTCACTGACCACTGTATATGCCTAACTATCCCATATACTGCATTTGAACTTTGAACCAAAGTGTATTTAGAGATCCAGACCGTTATCCTGACTTGAAAGTCCCTTTTAGAGAGTATATTTACTGGATAGAGAGCTACAATTATTATCAAACTGGTTGATCAGTTATCTCAAGGTCCTGGGTCAAGGGGAGCTGATAAGGGCCCTCTAATTTAAATAATCTATAGTATTTGTGAGTCACATCAAAGTTTAGGTATCTTGTCTATACCTCTCTGTAATGCAAAAGATAAAAGAGTTGTTTCTCACGCTATACGGTGCTGCAGTTCAATATCTGGTCACAGATTATCATTGGAAAGCTGTGTGGTGCTGTGGCGTTTCTATGGGCTAAGATCACGAGATATGTGCAAAGTTAAACTCAGAATTTACATTTAGATTTACATTATAGCAGACAAAAGCGTGATCCAAAGCGATTAACAATTAGTACATTTGTCAACAAATGAACAGGCAATTGTAAGCAAATAATATTCTGTTAGATTGGCAGCATCATGTTAGCTGATTAACTACATTACAAAACAATCTAAAACCTGAAACATCACTGCAGACGTGTAAAATCATCAGCCTAAGTAATTTGGTTCCTCTCTAATCTCATCTCAGTGCCTGTCTGAGATATATCTTAAATAGCCTAAACCAAAATGGAAAACTGTGTTCTATTGTAATACATTAGCAGTTTGAGATAATGGATAATTGCACTGCAACACCATCTACATAGCCTATTACTAACAATCATCAACACAAGTCACGAGTTGGGTAAAAGGGGGTTTATAGACCCCTGTTCGCTTTCACACATGACCCCGTGCAGGCTTAGTCCCTGTTAAATGCAAAGATATATGGCTGTAACGCTGATCGAAGGTGAGGACCCAAACTCAGGCAAAACTTGTAAAACAAAAGGTTTAATCAAAAGCAAAGGCATGTAGGAACAAGGGGAGCAGCAGCATGTAAATTTAACAATAACTGACCAAGGACATGGGACTACACTAGTGCTTATATACACATGTAGACAAGACTGGAAGACTTAAAAGGCAGTCGTAGACCAAAGAACATGACAAGACAGGGATCACGTTTCAGTGAAACACGGGGCAGGGACTGACAGAAACAGGCCTGAAACACAAGGTAAACACTGAACATGACAAGACAGGGATCACGTTTCAGTGAAACACGGGGCAGGGACTGACAGAAACAGGCCTGAAACACAAGGTAAACACTGAACATGACAAGACAGGGATAACTTTTCAGTGAAACACGGGGCAGGGACTGACAGAAACAGGCCTGAAACACAAGGTAAGCATTGAACATGACAAGACAGGGATCACGTTTCAGTGAAACACGGAGCAGGGACTGACAGAAACAGGCCTGAAACACA
>JAODUK010040077.1:0-30598 GCA_027564635.1 Typhlichthys eigenmanni
AGACCCTACCAGGAGCACAAGGCTCCAGACAACACAGCTCTCAGGATCATAGGGACACACAAACCTCTCCACCACGAAAAGGTGATGGTTCCCGGAGAGGCTTCATCAACCCTATCAAATACAAATTGCAAAATAATATGTATTTCAAATACATGTAGACATTAATACTGCCCATTCCTGCATATGAATATATGTGTATTTTGTGTGTGTGTGTGCACGCATGTGTACGTACGTACGTACAACAGAGTAAAAAAATGTAAGAGACCACTGCAGCGGTTTATTTTGTTTTTATGTTCATACATTTTTTTTTATTAACATGTAATGTATATTTAGATGTATAGAATATTTTAAAAAATGTGCAGTGGTATACATTTGTAGAATAGATTTAGTTTTACAGTTTATTCCGTGTCACTGGCCTGTTTATAAGCTTTGTGCAGTCTGCCTCGATGCCCGGCATAAGTCATGGCATCACATTTCTTCTTACCTGTAGAATGTTGCAAGAAGATCCTGTGCTCTTCCAATTATATAAAGACCTGGTGGTAAGCCAAGTGATAAGCGCAGAAGAATTTTGGGCCAACCGGCTAAGCGTAAATAACGCAGACCAGCCATTAGTCAATAACAAACAGGATGTTGGTATATCTGCAGCCTTCCTGGTGAGTAGCCCTTCCCACATTAACTGACGTGAAGAATGGACCCTTTGATTCTTCTAAACTCAACAGTCATATATGTGATTTTCAGGCTGACATTAGGCCTCAGACAGATGGCTGCAATGGTTTACGGTACAATCTGACTGCAGATATTATTGAGTCTATATTTAGGACATACCCTACAGGTAAGTCATACATTAGAAAACAGTTACATTTCTGTACATACTTTGAGCAACACAATGATAGTCCTTTCTGACCAGAGATCCCCACAAATGTTCTGTTATACTTGCTAATACATTCGATATATAATTGTATGATGTTATGATATGAGATGTAAATGGCCTTACCTCACCAGATATATTTCAGATTGATACTAAATATATTTTTCAAATTATGTTGTGCTTGCAGTGAAACAGAAGTATGGTGAAAACGTGCCTCATAACCTGACTGAGAAAGAGTTCTGGACCCGCTTTTTCCAGTCACACTATTTTCACAGAGACCGCATCAATGCTGGAACCCAGGATATATTCTCAGAGTGTGCCAGGCAGGATGAGAAGGGTGTGGCTGATTAAGCTTTGTGATCCCACTTTAATTTAATGAACAGTAGCTGGGTTTACATGGACACTTTTTTGTCTTTCCGAATGAAATCCTTCCGATGGAAGATTTTGGGTTAACTGTTTACGTGGGATGTCGTCTAATCGGGTCTGGTGTTTACGTGCACTCTCACAATTAATCGGAAGAGATGTTAAACATGCTCGGTTGTGTTTTTAGCACAAAGGCTTACCTCTGTTTGCATTGCATGCACATTGGGCAGAGGGAGGCTATTGTGTGACTGGTGTAGAGATGTAAGGCTCCAGATTTAGTTACCGTACTAGCTCCCATTCACTTTTGTCCAGACATGGTATATTGGCTGTGCAGATTCTGCAGAATAGCCTACTGCCTTAATTGTCTCCAATCAATTTGGCAACAACAGTAGCCTAGGCATGCGCAGAAGAAGGCAAACCAGGAAGTTGTCGGATTTAACAGTTTGCATGGTAGACTTCTGCTTTCAATCGGGTTATACTACCCCTCTGCTTTTGAAATGAAATTTCAGTTGGTTTGGGCCTATCTTTTCAGACTGAGGTGTTAATATGTATTTTAACCCAATTCATTTCGTCATAATAGTGTCAATGTAAACACAGCTAATGTCTTTTTATAAGTGCTTTTCACCACAGATAAATGAATGAGTCACATGTAGGCCTATTGTCAGTAAAGCCTGTATGTCTTGCAGGTTTGAAGTCTATGGTGGTTCAAGGTGTAAGGAATCCTTTAGTTGACCTCCTTTCACTGGAAGACAAAACGTTAGATGAGGTGAGATTTCTCAGTCATTTGCAGCTACTGTATAGTATTTTAAAGTTCTTATTTAATTGTACCTTTGTGTGTGGCTCAGGGCTACGGAGTGTCCACTGCACCCTCTACTTCCAGTTCCAACAGGACAGTTAAGGAGAATAGTAACTCGGCAATTATAAAACGTTTCAACCATCACAGCGCAATGGTGTTAGCTGCAGGTTCACGAAAAGGGTAAACCATACACTTTATGAATAAAAATCTCCAGCCTCTTGCATGGTGTGTTTAGATTTCCATTCACTTTGCCACTGTTTTAAAGTGATACTTCAACTGACCATGTTAGTGAGACAAGCAGTACAGATGGAAACTCAAGGGACTCTGACTTCTTTCAGCCGCCCATTAAGAAGGTATGTCTTTTTTAATACCTAACTCAAAAATCTGGCTTTTTTAGACTTTTCATAACTATGACTACATGCTCTTAATTAGGTCCTGTACTAAGTCACCTTGAATTTCTCAGGTGAAATTACAAGAAGAATATGAGGATCTGCAAAGAGGAAATGGGTTGAAAACGGTTTCTTTGAACCTAAAGAAATCCGACAGGTAAAGTATTTCTTATAGCCATGTTTGTTTGCCTATACTGTGCATTTATGTAGAGGCAGTTTCATTAATAATGCTTGCTGTATTGGTTGTTTTAATGTAGTGTTCCCTTTGTCTTCAAGGTATGCTCATGGTCCTGTCCCACTTCAGTCCCAACAGTATACCACAAGCCAGGACATCATCAACTCTGTAAACTCTATTCAATATGAAATGTCCAACTACAAGCCCAATCTTACTCAGGTTTGACCCACCCACCTTATGTTACTATGTTATGTTAGTGCATTCATTGTTTACTGTGTTCAAACTGCATTATCTAGCTTGGAGTACAATTGTTTGAACATTAGATGGCAGCACTTGTAGATAAACAAATCCCAACCCCTCATCCTCACACACGGTTTAATGCGATAGCAAATACTGTATGTCTGTGTATTAGGCTTGCGTGCACTCACCATAACCTAACATAAACCAATGCACTGCCCCTGAACTAACTGATTACATGCATATTTCAAGCGCACTCTGTGCTACTATGGAAACATGGGTGATGAAGAGGAGTCGTCTGACACCTCTTCATCATAAATGCGCAAATCTTCCATACTAACATCATTTATAAATGCTCACAAAGGTTTTCTTCTGGTACAGAAAATTAGGCGTCGTTACAATCTTGTTAACACATTTCTACTCCGAGACATGTCTCCGTGCGCTCTCCAGATTGTTCCGGCGGGATTTATTTTTCAATTGGTTTCTTACATGATCAAAGCATATTCTCTATTACAGGTATAGTTAGCAATTGTAAACTAATACACTTCTTATCAAATTCGCCAAATATCTCCTCGCAGTCCACTAGTGCCGAAAAGATAATCCGGTACTACACAGCGCTGGCTCCGTAAATAGGAGCACAAAGTGACGAACACCACTCAACAACAATGCCCTAGGCTTCGCCATTAGTTTGCAATGTGTGGGGCGGAGCTTCTGAGGGAGCACCCTGTGGCATTGAAGGGAGAGGTGTTTTTGATTTGAGTTCAAAGTTGGCAAGTGTTTTAAAGAGTGACTAACCCTTAGCCTGGTGTAACCAGACCATATTCACAATATGGTCTGGCCACGATCCAATGGGAAGTGTTGCCTTCTACTGGGCGTAGACCTCTGGTTAATTTTTAAACTAGTGGACAGCCTGTAACCAATCGGTGTTGCTACAACTTGACTTCAGCGTCATCTCACTGCCCCAGCCTGATGCAGGGTAGCTGTGAAATCGCTAATGCAAACAGGGTTTCCAGACTATAATCTCAGCGATAAATCTTTATCTGAGAGTCAACTCCCCCCCCCCCCCCCCCCCCTTAACCTGCTCCTTTCCTTATAAAGAAAGATTTCCATATAAACCCCATGGGTAAAAGGGAAGAAACCTTGGGAAGGGACCACAGAGAGGGATCCACCCTTCCAAGATGATTAGGATGCAATATGTGTAGATGGGGCAACAAGAATTAGCAATTCTACATTGAACTAAATGTATGACATTGTGCAGTAAATTAGAAATACACATTGTAGAAATGAAATACATTTAGTAAATTATTAAATTATAAGTAGTCCGTCAAATGTAGTATTGACAGATGCCACAGGAGGATTTGTCCCAGGTCTGAGGATGTGTCCCTGTACTAGTCGTGACCAAGTCCGCTCAACATCCATTGGGTCTGCAATATAGTACTACCCCAACACGGGAGACATGGCTGGGCCAGGCTAACAAACAACTATGTTAATAAAATATGTTAATAAAATCTCTACTAAAACCTTTACATAGCCTCTGTCCAGGCAACTCGACTGTTTAGATAACACATGCAATAACAAACCTTTATAGCCTCAACTGCAAATTGCACATACAACACAAAAAAATGTATTGCTTACTGTAAAGAGGACTTTTGTGAGTATTGAACTTTGTCTTTTTATTAAGTCTTTTATTGAGCTAATTTCAGGTTGAGATGCTTGGAACTTTAAACTGGCATCCAGCTTGTGCAGGCTGGGCTAGTCCAGCTACTGATTTCAGGCTGCTCATTGGCTCTAACTTTCAAAATCTATCAAAAGGCAGAACTGAGAGCGGCACACTCCCAATAACAAACGCAAAACAAAAGAATTGTGGAAATGACTAGATAGTTGTGGAAGGTGGTAATGAAAGGTTTTGAGAGCTGACCTAAGTCAGAGTCACCCTTCATATACAGTGGTTGTTTTTAACATTGTAGTAATGTTAGGCATTTTAAGTAAATCACTCTCAATCAAAAACACAATCAAACTTGCATCTTTACAAACAGGAGTTGTGAATAACCAATTGTATCCTTGCCATTTTTCCTAACTTCACAATACACTACAGGTGTTGTCCAGCAGTACAGCCAGTTCTGCTATTGCAGCACTTTCTCCGGGGGGTATCCTCATGCAGACAGGAGCACAGCAAGCCATAAATCGTAAGTTTGTTGTTCGTACGTTTATTGTTCTCTCATACATGCTTTTGTAAGCGCTGGTGATACCTAACTAACCATTACTACAACCTACAGTAATTGTGTGTGTGTGCACTTTCACCATGTCTGCTTCATCACATTATATTGCATGTAATTTTTGCACAGACAGGTATAAACTGTATTATTTAAAACGAATCATGTGTTGTTACTTGTGTGTGTGTGTGTCCAGAGATGGTGCCCAGTGAGGTCCAGGTAGAGTTGAAGCATCTTTACACTGCTGCTGGTGAATTGTTAAGACACTTCTGGACCTGTTTTCCTGTAAACACACCTTTCCTGGAGGAAAAGGTGATTTAGAAGAAAATAGTTTAAAAAAAAAAAGGTTGACTACTCTTTCACTTTAAGATATACCCATATACAGAGCTGGGAAGTACTTGAGTACTGTCTTAAGTAGCTTTTTCAGGTATCTGTACTTTACGGGAGACGGTAAAATAAGTGGCGAAGCTGGCGACTGTATAGTCTAGTGCACATGTAAAATCATACACCATCTACAGATTTAGTAGCAATGCTAGTCAACTCCGCTGTATTTAGCCACAGGTTCTCATCTACATCGAATGTCAACTTGGGCAATACACAAAACGCTTCTTGGAATGTCTGATCCATCCCTCGCAATAGGTTACAATGGGAAGCAGTGGTTGTTCTAATTGTTCCAATTAGTATCAAACATTTTAGATTTGTAATAATGTTATTTCTATCAGATATTATGCAATTGCAATCTTTTTGTATTAGGTGTTATGATAGCGTTTGAATTGAAGTTGAACAGTTTAACAGAAAAGAATATGTAAGCATGCTAATTGGTCTGCAGGTAGGCTACATAGTTTTGGTGGTGGCTATGTCTGTGAGAAAATATCCATGAAATGTGAAAGAAGTATGGCAAAGCAATGGAAAAAAAAAAATCCAGTTTAGCCCACATATACTGCTGTTGTGCTCATCGTGTTAAGAGTTTAGCGTCCTAGCAAATGTAGAAACTATAAATGTTCACAAATTACATTTTTTTTATTTTCAGCACATTTCAGAGCCTGTACTTTTTACTTTTACTTGAGTGCAGATGTGTTCAGGTGAATAATTACTTTTACTTTTACCAGTCTTTTTTTTAGTATATGTAGTATGAAGTATATGTACTTCTACTTAGGTAATGACTTTGTGTAATTGTAACACCTCTGCCCAAATTTTACAACATTTTAAGGGGTGTTATTAGTTTCAGTGAAAGGAAATCATACAAAGCTGTTATTTTTTCTTGTTTCATCATAACGGTAACTATACTCAGTCATGTCCATACAGGTGAAATGGCTGGTAGAGATCAAACTGTTGCAACAAGGGGAGGGGCCAACTCCATATTAATGTTCAGTATTGTACCCTGTACGTGAATGTTTAATTTCTCTAACGATTTACACACACATTTTTCTATCGCATGCACAAAAGATGCGCAAACAAATCAAAATACTTTAATTCACTTTCTTGTAATATGGAGTGCCAACTTCACAAATGTTTGTGTGATACCTTGGGAGACGCGGTTTCAATTACTGTGAAAACAAGTATCTTATATTGTGGAGATGTGGACTGCTTAATGTTAAGCTATACAACTACTCAAATCACTCTTTAGGCTTTACTATTTGACAGATATTTAATTATCAATTTCTTGATTAGGTGGTGAAAATGCGGTCCAACCTGGAGAGATTCCAGATGAGCAAGCTTTGTCCTTTTCAAGAAAAAATTCAGCGTCAGTATTTAAGTGCTAATGTAAGTCCCAATGCAAATACATCTCTCTACAGCAGCAGTGACACACCATGGTTTGTATTAATTGTCACAAACATTACCACAGCTTACAGGGCACTTGGAGGAGATGTTGCAGACAGCATATAACAAGTTCCATGCTTGGCAAACCCGTCGAATGATGAGGAAAACCTGATATCTAATGGTTGTTGGACAGTATGAGAACATGAACAGTCAGCCAACATAGGCCCTAGACTGCTGCGACAGAGCACAGGACACAGCCTGGGGGGACATGTTTCACCTCGCCTTATGCAGATGTAGATGGGCACCGCTACATCTCCAAATGTGCAACAGAGACAAATTGTATCTTCACCAAACCTTTTAGATTTCACTCTCACCCGCCCCCCCTCTGCCAATGGATGAGAGAATACCATGGTATAACGGTTGAACGGGACTTTTAAAAATGACCAAACCTCAGATAGAAATCAGACACACTGTCAGTGAATGAAGGCAACATATCTTTTTTTATTAGTGCAAAGAGTAAGACATACAAATAATTGCAAATGCAATGAACCATTATTGAAACCTAGGTTGATTCAGGGATTGGTGTTCCAGTACTGGGTAATAAAGGGGTGATACAGCAATAATGCTAAGACATGTAGAACGCCAGTGTTTTAAGTGTTACCACTCACCCTACACTGGTTTCGTGTCTGCACCTTCTAACTGCACTGAAGTTAATCATTATGAATTAAAGTTAAGTAAAGCTGGGGTTGGTAGTTATCTTTTGAACTTTGGTATATTATACAAATATTGTTAGCGTTTTCATATTTAGTTGTGGTTTACCTGTCTGCCATTTATGATGATCTATGTATTAGCTGATATGTCCGTTGTGATGATTGATATTTTGTTTAAAATAACATAATTTTCATGTTAACGCCACATTTTATTCAACCATTGTCACTAAGTTTAATGAGCCAGGTGTGGTATTAACATTTTTTGGCAGACACAATAAAGATTCGTTCATTCTTCATAGTAATGTAATGTATCATGTGAAAATGGTCACGTCCAGGAAGTGGTACCCGCCCACATCAGTACAGTAGCCTGAAAGACTGAAACGAGTTCAAGCTGATCAAGAGGGGTTTTTACAAATTATATAATGTATCATTAGCTAGTGCGCATATTATTAACCTTAACACGAATGTAGGTCAACGACTGGGTGTGAAGTTGACTTCGACCATTGGAATCGGGTGAGTAGAATGCAGAATAGTGACTTAGGAAATGTTCGATTAGCTTGCACGCTGCTAATGCGTTAGCAAACATTGCAGTATACTTTACTGACAAGATTAAAAGTGTTTAACACTGCATGCAAATTTAAATACACTGGCCGGTGCTTTAGTGTCACGCTGTGTGATTTATTTTTGTTGACATCCACTCGATAGCATTCCTGTCAGCAGACTGATCTCGTGACAGGAGGACCTTTCACAGGCTACATAATCAGCCAACAGTAAGTTTTCATTAGAGAAGTAGTATCATATTTTAATAATCAACAGATAAACTGGAATTAGATACGGCATTAGAATATTGATCCTGTAAACATAATTATGCTGGGTGAGCGAAAATCTGTCGCTTAAAAAAATTCTGGTTAAGTCAATATAAGTGAATTGTGCTAATGAACATAATGCGATCATCAAATATAGCTGTATCACTAATTATTACAAAAAGGTTAATCTAATTACATGTTTCAGCCTTAACAAGAACAGTATACCGTGGCTTGGTTTGTGTAACACGGGACCATGTGCAGCGTTCTTTAATTTTTCAAGAATTTGTAAGACGTTATTCTGATGACAAGAGGAGCACTGGAGGCTGAGTGGAATCACGGTAATTCAATATAGAGTTGGTGGTATACAATTAAATGTCGTGTGATTCCAAATGCTTGAGGGTCATTGTTGGCAGCAGCAGACAAAAAGGCGTTTTCTATGATACATTTTAAATTTGTTACTAACTCCTTTTATGCAATTTCCTGTCAGGCTGGAAGATTACCAGTGACAATGTCTCAGTTACCTGTTGTACCGGAGAACCACAGTCATGTTATAGCTGAATTTGACTGTCTTGATCCACTTCTCAATGCACTACGCTTAGACTCTGGAAGGCTGAAGGTGGGTGCTATCAAATGCATAATTGTTTTGTGCCAATTTAGATTGGCTTTCTTCAGTTAAGTTTTTGCTTTTTTGTAGTAAATTGTGTGTGTGCGTGTGTACTGCAGTGTACCAGCTTGGCAGTGACAAGGAAGTGGTTGTCACTGGGAACATCTGCAGGAGGGCTCCACCTCATTCAGAGAGAAGGCTGGAAACAGAGACTTATCCTAACTCACAAGGTACCACCTCCCTGAAATTGTGATTAAATGGTTAATTGTTTATTCGTTGCTGTGGCCGGACATCATTTCTCTGATATTCCTTTTGAGTGACCACTCACCAGCTTTTCTGTGTCAGGAGGGATCGATCACTCAGGTGTCATGCTGCCCACATGATGAAGATTTTATTGCTGTTGCTACCAGGTTAGAAAGCCATTTTTAACCTATAAGCCACAATTCGCCTCTCCCTATGGACATATTTGCTCTTAAATTCTGCTGTCTTTTGCCGGTTAATGGTTTTGTGCTGATTTTTCTATGTCCAGTCAGGGCCTTGTGGTTGTATGGGAGTTACAAGTTGAGCGACGGGGACGTCCAGAGAGAGTCAGTATGTCTTGGGAGCACAGGGGACAAACCGTCACCTCGCTTTGCTGGGACACGAGCGCTCTCAGGGTGTTTGTAGGGGACAAAATGGGCAAGGTGTCCTTTCTCCGTGCAGGATCTTCCAAACTGGGCAAGGTATCACAGTATAAAGGCTGAAGTTATTCAAAACAATCATGCAGCCATGAGTTTCTAGCTTCTGTCATACAGTAGCTAGCATGTGACCTACCATCTTGAAACATACTTATCCTTTGCTATTTTGCGTATCTTTAGACAATGTGCTAATCAGCGTGCTTTCATGTGTGCCTAGGGATCTGCATTCGTCATGTTTCCTGTTCAGACTATCACAACTGTAGACTCCAAAGTTGTTCAGCTGGGATACCAAGATGGACGCCTGCTGGTGTCCTCTCTGAGCCGCTGCTACCTGTGTGACACAGAGAGGTGAGCCAACGTAACCTTCTGTCTTCAGTGGACGCTGCAGGGGACAGTCCTGTTGATAAATCTGTTAATGATGCTATTTCTACATATGTTTTTTCCCCCCTAAGCATCTGTAGGAATGTCTTTATTTCTTGTTCCTCTACCTGCTTCTAGAGAGAAGTTCTGGCGTGTAGGAAGCAAGGAGCGTGATGGGGAATATGGTGCTTGTTTTTTCCCTCAAAGCAAGCTTGGTCAGCCTCCACTGCTGCTAAGTGCAAGACCAGGCTCTCGTATATGGGAGGCTAGTTTCAGTGGGGAGGTTTTAAGTACCCACCAGTTCAAACAACTTCTGGCGTGTCCTCCACTACCACTCATCAGTTACAGGTTCAGTTCATCCGTGCGTGCATATGCGTGCGTGTGCGTGCGCAGTAATGTAAAGTAAGAGAGGTATACACTGTTGTTCTTTGTTCCTGACTTCTGCAGATCTGAACCACATTACAATCCAGCACAGAGCAGCCCACAATCCCTTGCTTTTTCCAAACTGCTCTATTTGAGGTATGTTGAACCGGCTCTGTGTAAATGGTTGGCTCTAATTCATCCCAAAGGTGTTCT
Source organism: Typhlichthys eigenmanni (assembly GCA_027564635.1). Taxonomy (NCBI): domain Eukaryota; kingdom Metazoa; phylum Chordata; class Actinopteri; order Percopsiformes; family Amblyopsidae; genus Typhlichthys; species Typhlichthys eigenmanni. Next base: position 10,536 of record JAODUK010040077.1, read on the forward strand.
ATCAGGTTAAGGTCAGAACTCTGTGCAGGCCAGTCAAATTCCTCCACACCAAACTCTCATCCATGTCTTCATGATCCTTACTTTGTGTACTGGTGAGCAGTCATGTTAGAACAGGAAGGGGCCATCCCCAAACTGTTTCCACAAAGTTGGGAGTATGAAATTGTCCAAAATGTCTTGCTTGCTATGCTTAAGCATTAACAGTTCTGTCACTGGAACTAAGGGGCCAAGCCCAACCCCTGAAAATCAACCCCACACCGTAATCCCCCCTCCACTAAACTTTACACTTGGCACATTGCAGTCAGGCAACTATCATTCTCCTGGCAACCACCAAACCCAGACTTGTCCATCAGATTGCCAGACAGAGAAACGTGATATGTCACTCCAGAGAGCACGTCTCCACTGCTCTAGTGTGTAGTGGCGGCATGCTTTACACCCTGCATCCGACACTTTGGAGAGCCTCTCTGTGATTGTATGTGGCCTACCACTTCATGGCTGAGATTCTGTTGTTCCCAATCGCTTCCACTTTGTTATACCACCAGCAGTTGACCGTGGAATATTTTAGTAGGGAGGACATTTCACAAATGGACTTATTGCACAGGTGGCAACCTATCACAGTACCACACTTCAGAATTCAGTGAGCTCCCGAGAGTAACCCATTATTGTGTGTGTGTGTGTGTGTGTCTTTGTGTGTGTGGTGAAAAAGGTCTATTGTAATGGTCTTTACCGTTTGTTGCTATAGTGACCAACACCTGCTGACCTGGTCTGAAGAAGCCCTGTATATCTTTGCACCTCAGAGTGGCCAAGTGCTTTTATGGACAGAAGTCAAAGGTATGAACTTTTATGTTGCTATGTTGAGTTAATTCTATTTAAGCCAATGCAGTTGAAGAAGCACAGTGGGGGAAAATCAATAATATTGTCATCAGAATTATCCCATAGCACAGTGTGCATTATACCCATTTAATCCTAAACACATCTATCTTTCCAGATATAAATGACATTGCTGTGTACCGCAATGACCTGTTCTGTCTCCATGGCAACGGCCGCTTGTCCCACCTATCCCTGTTGTCTGTGGAGCGTTGTGTGGAACGACTGTTGCGCAGAGAGTCCTGGACACTGGCTGCAGCTACTTGCTGTATGTTCCAGCATGCCCTCATCCCCAGCAGGGTGAGACCACAACCACAGTCCCCCTGACGATTGGCGCTTTAGCATTGCATAGTATTAACTCAACTCCACTCCACTCACTTATTCACACATACTAATCTAATTTATTGTTTATTAATAATATTAATGTATCTTTATTTATTCATTTGTTTATTTTTGCATGTGTGAATAACATTTTCTTCAGCAAATATTTAACCGGGTGCCTGGTACCCTTCCAGTCCAGGAAGTCGGTTCCCATTGACCGCATTGAACACCTGAGGTCCCAGCTCAGTCCCACCACACACCTGTCGCTGATTGGCCAGTTGGAGGAAGTCATTGCTAAGCTGGAGCCTCTAGACTCCGCCTCCAGCAGCCGAAGGAGCAGCATATCTTCCCACGTGAGTGCGACGGTCGGTCGTCATCCTTGCGACCGCGTCTCCCCCACGCTAACACGGCAGCTGTGTAGAAAGAGACGGTGTTGATGCTCTCCGCCGTCCCCCAGGAGAGCTTCAACGTGCTGGATTGCGGCATCTATCGCGTCATCAGCCGCAGAGGGAGCCAGTCGGATGATGACGCGGGCTCCCTGGCAAACCAGTCCATGTCAGAGGAGGAGCGGCTCAAGGAGTTCGGGCAGGAGGAGGACCAGGCGGACCATGGTAACTCGCTCGGTAGAGCGCGGAGTTTGGAAACGCAGCTCTAAACGACACGTGCTTGTGGCTGTAGGACCCAGGGCTACAAAAGGGCTGGATGTGAGCATGGATAAGGGTAGAAGGGGTTTGAATAGTGTAGAGAACAATTGGCATTATGAACACTCGCCATCACATTGCAGCACTGTTATTGTTGTTGTCACCTCTCCATTGCATTGTGCACATATCACTATTCTTTGTATCGTGAATGTGCAGCCAGCTGCTTGCTGCGCGCCCCTCTGTGTCTGTCATGCGCCCACCCCAGTACTCCATCCATCTTCATCCTCACTCAGATCCCCAGAGCGGCGAGCGCGCGGAGGGTGAGCGCGCCGAGCCCGGCCTGCACTTCCACCTCCCCCTCTCATTCCGCACCAACCCCCCCCGCATCGCACTGCAGGCCGTCAAAGACAGGTGAACCACTGTAAACTGAACGAGGGGTCTAGTGAGAGTCCCTAGGCATGCTTTACATGGGAGAGATTGTTTATGTTGGTGAGATTATGGAGGCATTGTGCTCACGTGCTGGGAAGTGAAAGCACCACACACATTCTGTTTATAGATGTGAAGAAGAAGTGCATCTCTCTCTCTGTGGGTTTGTTCCTCTTTCCGTGGAAGACTCATGTTGACACCTGTGGATATTTTTCTTCATGATTGTGGATGTGCTTGATACTATTTGTACATGCTTGCAGTGGTTTGCCTCTCTTAGGAAAGACGGTGTGAATTTGTTTGTTTTCACTCGTGCCTTTGTGTCCAGTGTCTCAAGTTTTGTTAAGAAGACGACAGAGAAGATTAACACCCTCCAGATGAACTCTGACCTTTGGAGGCCTGACCCTAGGGACGGTGGACAGGTGGAAGTGCTGCCCTCTGCTCCATCTCCAGACGACGCAGAAAACAAGTGAGTAGTGATTTGTAAAGGTAGCTTAGTCCTTCCGTTTGTGTTGTACAGTGTGAATGTAGCTTAATATTATAGAGAATATACTGTATAGAAATGGGAATGAACTACATTTCTTGATATTCAGTCCTTTTGTCTAAAGTCTTCATTCAGATGATTGTGTTCTGTAGCTTGTTCTGACATTTTAATTAAATACGTTTAGCTCCATCTAATCCATCCGTATGATGGAGTCATCATTTTTTTCTCTATTATAATATTGGCCTGTGGGTGGTAATTACAACTTGCCATATACCATTGAATATTGTGAAACATTTAAAATGTAGTAAACTACATAATACAGTATTTGTCATGCACCACCTGACCCTGTGTATATTACACAGTGCTTATGCAGAAACGCCCAATACAGAGGGTGACCTGCAGGAGCTTCAAATAGCTACAGAGCGAGCTATGTAAGTGCGGTTATTTTATCTTTTTTTTTTTTTTTACTTTTACTTTTCAACAACTACAGTTGTTGAATGATATTCTGCTATTAAGTCATATATCCCTGCCTTCAGCTCCCAGATCCAAGATCCTTTCGTCCTATTGGATCCAGTGTGCCTCCAGGAAGCCCTGCATCAGTGGCTACCAGCGCTGGAGAGAACTCTTGGTCCTGAGGACTGTAGTTCAACTTACGTGTGCCATTTAAATGCTGATGGACAAGAGGAGGATACGCAGGACAAGGACTGTCCGAGAGGCGTCCCGGACCAGTCCCTGCCATCTACCAGCTCGTCGGAGGAACACACCATAAGTGACGTCAAGCAGAAGCAAAATTATTCAGAGCGTCGGCAGAAAGAGAACCTCTGTGAAGCAGCCCTCATGTCCAGTGAGGACAACCCTCTGGTTTCAAGCGGTATCCCTCTGGAGCCGGTACGAGTGGCGTCCCCCAAACCTTTGCCCTCAGATATGCTTTCAGACCTGAGCCAGCTGGCCTCGTTGTACCTGGAGCTGAGCTGCTTCAATAAGTGGGTGGATCAGGGAGAAGGCAGAGCCCTGGGTGTCACAACCTTCCTGTGTCGATACTTCTTCCTGCTGGACCAGAGGCGTGTGAGAACAGTCTGTCTCCAGTGTTGGCAGGATCAGCCTACTGTGCACAGCTCCTTCATCAAGGCCATGCTAGGTGAGACGCTAGCTAGTGGTTATTAGCATAGCACACCTTTCTGTATGAATGTAAATAAACAATCGGCTAAATGTATACATTCCTCAATTGCATTGTAAGAACGGTATCAGTTGCTGCATTTCAGCTAATTGTTGATTCTAGGAGCACAGCTGTCCATGTACAAAATATGTAGAGGATGATATGAACCTTGGAGCTGTAGGTGGAGAAACGGGGTGGAATACAAACCAAAATGCTTTTGTAATGCTGATTTCAGACCCAAATCAACAAGGTTCTCTTAAGTAGGGATAAGGCCCCACTCTCCAATGGCATAATCCATATGTGTACAAACATCAGTGACAGCGTGTGTGTCTCCACAGAGCTCACACAGTCTTCTAAGGTCGTCGACGTGATTCAGAAAGGTGACTTGCTGAAGTCACTGCGCAGCCTCAGAGAGCTGCAGCCGTGGAGCGCTCCCGAGCTCCTCGCTCATTTACACAGGTGCGTGCCGTGTTCCCACCGGGCCTCATGAACCATTGGTCATGTGGCGTAGAGACATGGCTTTGTTGTTGTGCAGGCTGTACGAGAAGCACGGTGAAGTGGCTGTACGCGCCTTCTCTCAGTTCTACCCTACCATCACTCCTGCCGATGTAAGGCTCATGGCCCGGCAAAGCCACTTCCTGCCATACCTTGACAACTTGGTCCAATCACGGGCAGAGGACCAAAGGTAAGACGACGTTCAATGATTGATTTGATCATTATGACCAGACTGCAGTTCCTTCTCAAACGTTCCTTTATATCGTCACATAGATTGTCCTTTTTGGGCTCCCTTCTTCAACCTGAAACACTGAGACAAGATTGGTTGGAGCTAGCTCTTACCCATGATGCTCCTCAACGATCGGACACCCTAGCCGGCAATGGACAACCCAGGTCTGCTGCTGCCTGGCGTCTTGTACGACTGTGTATCTTTTGTTGTTAGTTTGACCATTCTCATGCGGTGTATGGACTCTATGGTGGCAGGTGGCATTCACACTATTTCACCTGGGGTTATGGACGCCTCCTGTCTCTCCTCATCCGTCTGCCAGCTGACCTGTCCTCCAAGCAGAAGATGGCAGAGACCTGTCGCAACTACGGGTACAACTAGCTGTTTGGCTTACAAAGCCTAGTAGTTAGAAACCCTGACTGTTAGCCATACGTATAACTGTTTGCTGCTCTTTCAGCACCACTAAAGTGTCTCATCAGTATATTACCACATTTCATTCTACACGCCATTGGATCTCCTGCAGGGAGATTCGGTTGATGCGTTTGCATAGATCAACGCACAGTATGCTGCAGTGAATCTATACACAATATACTGTTATTTATTTATTTATATACATGCATGCACACGCGCGCGCACACACACACACACACACACACGAGTACTGAATATAGAACTGACGTACTTTAGTGCCATGTTTCTGAGTCCTGCCCTTTTCACACAACCCGTGACCTGCGAACTGAGTTACGTTTCTTCCATTGTCGCTTTCTAAGTTCATTTTCAGGAGACTAATGTTTCGATGTAGGCTAGATCTAGCAGAAAACGTATTGCAGCATGTAAAACTGTTTTGGATACCTCTAATAATGTAGTACGTGTTTTACACCTCTATGTAAAATGTATGTCTGGACACTCTTTACAGATACTGGAGCGGTTACCTTTACTTGTGCTGTGAGCTGCAACGTCGCACAGAGGCTTTCTCCACCGTCGTCCACCTGGATGACATTAGCCTGCTCGAGGAGTGTCACGGTAATGCCAGCTGCTTGAAAAAGCCAAGATCGCTGAGCATTTCAAAGCGTGTCCATTTTACATGGTGTCATTTCCGTGTTAGGTGTTGTACCCCAGACGCTGGATGAGTGGAAGCTCCTGATCCAGATGTCTCGGCGGTGCAGTGGGGTGCCAGAGACGTCCGTGGAATCCAACGGGAGCGGCCCGGCCAATGGTTCGGCAGATTGCAGCCGCCAGATCAGCCCAGAGACCCTGACCTTGAGGCTGGCTCAGGCTGTGGGACCAGACCGCGCGTTGGCCGCCGTGGAAGAGAGTGGGGTGCAGCTGGTCCTTACACCCCACTCCCAGCTGGTGTGTGAGCTGCTGAGAGTGGCTGAGAGGCGGCAGAGGTGAGCCATGTTGCTTGATATCCGACATGTGGAGCTATGAATTACACCTTTTGTGCTTGTGGGTTACACCCCATTGCCATTCATACGTTTAGCATTGTACAGGGAAGTGGATCCATGTTTCCTTTTAGTTTGTAATGGTACGTAATTCCATCTTGTTTGGTTCCAGAGCTGTGATTCAGACCATGCTGGAGCGCTGTGACCGGTTCCTGTGGTCTCAGCATGCCTAACTGGGACAACGATATTGCGATCTGCATCCTCACGCCAAAAAGCACATTCAGTGTTTGTGGATCTGCCTATTAGCTGCTGTTGAAATGTAACATGCTGTGCTGACTACATAATTCCATTAATTTGTAAATATATAGATTATTGACAAATTAATTGCATTGCAAGATCATTTACATAATTTACAGCTCTGTGATTACTTGTTTTTATTAGCTTGTAGCCTATAAATGACCAAAGGAAATACATATCCAAAAACAGTATCCATATAATATTAATGTGATAGAAATGTACACCAAACATGTATGTATTTTATTTATGCAATTTTCATCTAGATGTGGTTATCACTTTTTTTTTTTTTTTTTTTTTACTAATATGGCCATATTAAAACATATTTTAATATAGTTTGATGTGAAAAGACATTTTAGTCAAATCTGTATTTTTTTTTCTCTCTATTAGCAGAAGAAGACTTCTACAGAGATAATATTAATAACACTGACATGTCACTGTTGACTCAGATGATTGTATCTCACACCTGGAACATCAAAGCGAGAGCGAGTTTAGGTGTTCTCGCTCTATACCATGTCTTAAAAGTATTTGAACATTTTAATGAGCCAAGCTATGCAGCATTTATTTAGACCCGTGGCTCCTTCAACCTTTCCATCTGCTACTTAAGGTAGGGCTCTCAAACACATTTCACTTGAGAAATTCCCCTAATCCCTTCACTTCCTTCATCTCTTATCGCTCATCCCTCATATTTAGCCCACCTGTCTGTGTCATTGGACGCTCTGGCATAATGACAATCAGATTATAGGATGCCAAAGACAATGACGCACTTAATTAAAATAGTCCCAATGTTGAAATGTATGTTCCAATACTTTTGAGTGCTCATCTGACTGTTAGTTGAATACAGCAGTTAGTTCAACTGGCTTTGTTTTTTTTTTTGTGTATTTGTGTGTGTATATGTATGTGTGATGTCATATAGTGTTGATGTTACTGTAATCAATCTGATTATATCAAAATGCTGCATATTTTTAACCTTAGATTGGTTGTGTGTAATAAAACGGCTATCAATGTGTTTCATTGAAATACTTAAATCTCACACACTGCAGTGTGTTTTATGTCTTCTGATAATGTGAAGGCAGAAGTTAAAATGTGATTTGAAATGTTATAAGGTCGATCCAGCATGACCAACGTTTGATGTTGGGTTCTGTCACCAGTGGGAACGATAAGAGGATTCTGCACATACCTGTTGGCTACATTGCCAGTGTATAAATGCCAGTCTTGATGCTCAGGGCAGAAGACTCACTGTCGCCTGTTGCCACTGAAGATGACTAGTGGTTTGTACAGGAAAGCACTGCAACAATAACATTGTTATTAACTTGGTGTCATCAGTTATTTTCCCATGGTATAACATGTTTTAGAGACCTACAGCACTAATGGTGAGTACACTTTTTAGTCACTTTATTTAGATAAAACAATGGACCTATTGTGTCATTTTATGGCTAAATGATTCTTGTTTCAGGTGTCCCTTTCAATGTTTGGTCTGGCTCTACTGATGTCTCTTCCTGGAAATGTTTCACTCGACAAGATACTCTACAATACCACAGGTATAATTTGTGTTCATTGATATTTTAGTCAGATAATTCAATCTGCACTTTTCTGCACAGTAAAATGAAACACTTTTGGTCTCAATCTCAGATACTGCGTACCTGGGCTCTGCATTTCTACAGGAAGCTCTTCAAAGAGCTATTGAACTGACAGATGCTGCTTATACCCACACAAGTGAACGGTAAATAATGATCTACCAGTGATTCATTGTACGTTGTGGCTGTAAGACCAAGCGAACTGACATTGATCAACGTGAAAGTATGTACAAAGCTCTTACCACCTCTCTTCCAGAGTGAAAACATCTCTATCTGAGGGAGCTCTGCGACCTAGTGATCTCCTAGCCCAGTTTAAGCAGACGGGACCCAGGACCAGAAGTCACATACGGGCTGCTGAGCTGTTGGACAACACAGTAGAGCTGATCAGAGAGATGGTGTACACTCACAATATGGCTCAGCCAAACCCTAATGGTACTGGAAAATGTTTGTCTTGAGTCTACTAGCATTGTATAATTCTTAGTATCATTGGTTAATTAATCAGTTATACTCTTGGAGCACACGATGGGCGTGTCTAGGGTTTCACAGAGAATTTGTCAACAAAACACTTTAGTCTTTCTAACACCGAGTAGCTCTCGCAAAGCCTCATAATTTGGCATTTCAAGATGAGTAAAACCCAATGAGTTACATACTACTATTTAACTTTTGTTATTTCTGCTCACGCGTCTCAGAAAAGCTTTTGAGTGAAGAGGACATGGATACACTACTACAGGCGACAGGCTGCTACTCTGAGCTGCAAACACCTCAGTGTCAGTCTGACTGTCTGTCGGAGAGATACAGATCTGTCACAGGGGACTGCAACAACAGGTCAGTGCTCTGACCAACGAGAAAACATTTAAAATCAATGGAATCAATGTATTGAATACCGTAATACTGTGAGCAGGATAGCTTATGGTCTGGAAGGGTCATAGCGGAAATGTTTCCTTGCACCGGATGCCTAAAACCTAGACATTGATACTGATCCCTTGACCAAACAGCACCTGCTAAATAACTCAAATGTATTTATTCTGCAACTGCAGTTTGACCTGTCATTACTCTATTTAGACAGCATCCCAAATGGGGAGCTGCAAATATTCCCTATTCCCGCTGGCTGTCTCCAGAATATGAAGATGCCAGAGGAATGCCCAGAGGCTGGGATCCAGATCTTATGTACCACAATTACAGCCTACCTCCGGTAAGAGCCACAATCTGTGGGTTATTCAAAAACAGCCTCCTGCTGCAAACAGCTGTAAACTGGCCTTGCATATTTCGCAGGTTCGACTAGTATCCCAGCAGGTGTTGTACACCCACAATGACAACATCTCTCTGGACTCTCGCCTCTCCCATTTGTTGGTGGAATGGGGCCAGTGGATAGACCATGATCTAGCCCTGACACCGCAGAGCCCCAGCACTGCCGCTTTCAAGACTGGAGCTGACTGCGCTCGCACCTGCAGCCGAGATAGTCCCTGCTTCCCTATACAGGTGGGTTTCGGGATTGAGCTGGCCCAGGCCAAATATACTACTACTACTTTCTCACTACTCGCAGGCTGTACCATGCTACAGTATATGGTCAAATGAGAGCTACTACTAGTAATATATTAGATAGCTCTTTAAGATTTTACAGTAAACATTCTTGTCAAAGCTTTACAGTTTAAATTAATCCAGTTTATTTCACAGCGTGTAAAGATATGCTAACGAGAACAATCACGAAACAACCTGAATGTACATGAATTGCCCTATACCACTAGCACAGCCAACAATAATGGAGAAACACAAATGGACTTACTTCCAGATCCCACCGTCAGATCCACGCAGTGGCATCCAGAGCTGCATGCCATTCTTCCGCTCTGCCCCGAGCTGTGTCGGCGGCGGCACCACGCCTCGTCGCCAGCGGGAGCAGCTGAACGCCATCACGTCATTCGTGGATGCCAGCATGGTGTACGGGAGCTCGGCCAGCTTGGCGTCGGCTCTGCGTGACCACTCCTCCCCTCTGGGCCTCATGGCCACCAACCCCCTCCACACAGACCGAGGCTTGGCCTACCTGCCCTTCCTACCGCATCTGCAGGCTCACCTGGACCCCTGTGGCCCCCGTAAAGGAGAAAACACCACTGTGTCAGTGGCCCCTGACGGCTCCACGCAGCTGGGAAATACTACTTCCTGTTTCCATGCTGGTGAGGAACACAAATAAATAAAAACGTACCTGTGTGCAACGTAGCTGTTTACATTTAAGATGTGCTTTTTATGCTGGGTAAATAACTAAAACAAACGGTCTTACTAGAATTTGAATAAAACAACAATTGATTATGTAATTATGTCTAATAATTAACCTAATAAATTCGTTTTTACTGAAATGTTTCATTGGTGTATGTGGAATAATTACACAATTCGAGACATATACATGTAAAAACGAAATTGTTGTTGAAGAGTTAAATGAGTCGACTGTTGATGACCAGTGTTTATTCAGGTGATTCCAGAGCCAACGAACATCTGGGGATGATTGCACTACACACACTTTTTCTGAGAGAACACAATCGGCTGGTGAACAAGCTGCATCTGCTCAACCCACACTGGAGCCCTGACACGCTTTATCAAGAGGCCCGGAAGATCATGGGAGCCATCCATCAGGTAAGACCAACCTCAGAACGACCTCCGTTTGCTATGAAATCCCTCGGTTGAGCAGTACTGCTACTTTCTACTACAGAAGTGTGAAAGTGGTGCTTGGACCTGTCTTTTCACAGCTCTGCCCCAAGTGGTCACTAAAGAGACACTACACACATTTCAAGTAACATACTATGACTTTTTCAGTTACATTTTAGTAAAAGCAAGATGATGCAAGAATTCTTTTTATTTAATCCCCATCCATTTTATCCATAATTCTAAGTTTGCAATACTTCCAGTAGGCTATATGGAACATTGGTGCTTTGCCCACCAGAGCGGATAGGCTAAATAAGTTAATAATCAACTCTGTCCCAACTCTCATTCTCCCATGCTCTGTACATGGTTGTGAGTTTAGCCAAAATGACTGAAACTAGAAGGATATACACTGTAGCACTTTGAACATTCTGATTCAGCGCCCCTCCATCTTCTCAGCTACTAGCTAACCTACATGCTAACCTTTCCAGATCCTTACATGGGACCACTACGTACCACGGGTCTTAGGAGACGATGCCACTTTGCGTCTAATACCTCCATATGAGGGCTACAAGCCTGAAGTGGATCCTGGCATTGCCAACATCTTTGCTGCTGCTGCCTTTCGCTTTGCCCACGTGACAGTGCAGCCTGTAGTGGCCCGGCTGGGGCCAGGGTACACCAGCAACCCCCAGCACCGTCCTCTCCCTCTGCACCATTCGCTCTTCGCTTCCTGGAGGGTTGTGCAGGAAGGTAAAGCACAGGCATGCTGCCACACAGGTCTTTTCAACCATCATTGGGCTCTGGCTGATGTGTCTCGTGTTGCTAGGTGGCATCGACCCTGTGCTGCGTGGTCTGCTGCTGTCTCCAGCCAAGCTCCAGACTGCAGGCCAGATGATGGTGGAGGAGCTTACGGAGAGGCTGTTTCAGGCACAGGGAGGATTGCCTCTGGACCTCGGGGCCCTCAACCTTCAGAGGGGCCGTGATCATGGCCTGCCTGGTACTAGCTAGCGAACTAGCTAGCTAGCTAACTAGCCTCTAAGGACATTAGTTACACTCACCACAAAGCAACATTTTCTGTGCTCACCAATATTGTTATTTGGCATATTAACAAACATTATTCTTAATAATTGTAGAAAAGGAGTCATTGTTGCATTTGTCTATATTATTATAATTTAGTGTAATTAGTTATGGGGAGAAAGGCCATTACATTTTAAAACCTACATCAAATCACAATTTGCCTTTTTTATCCTACCTGGATACAGTAATTTAACAATTGTGCTTCCTTCCTGACATTAATGCACCTTTACGGGACCAGGATACAGTTCCTGGCGAAGACATTGTGACCTCTCTGTTCCTAACACAACATCTGACCTGGCTGATATCCTGGGAAACCTCACATTGGCTCACAAGTTCCTTGTCCTGTATGGGACGCCCCACAACATTGACGTCTGGGTGGGGGCCATCTCTGAGCCTGCTCTGCCAGAGGGTCGTGTCGGACCACTGCTCTCCTGCCTTTTGGCCAGGCAGTTCAGAGCACTAAGAGATGGGGACAGGTAAAATAAAATATGAATAATGTATTTGTATATTCTTTCTTATAGTGTGATATTGTATACAGTGGGGAAAAAGACATTGTGAAAATACAGGTCAGGTCCCAAGATGTTTGATATGATTTTTATAAAATACATATTTATAATGTATAGTTTTAATATATGTTTTAAAATGCGCATTTTGTTTTGTTTGGTGGCTAATGGTAGTTTATGGTTTTCTTTACGCTGTACATGCTGTTAAAAGTAAACATGTATAGGGATCATGCGTAAAGATTTGGGAGCCGAGAGAGTTGGGTTTGGGCTTGAAGATCGCAAGCGTTCTCGAGAATGACTAACCCTGCTTTTAAGTTTGGTATAGATTTATTGGGAAATTGCCATATTATATCTAGTTTTATTATAAAATCATCCATATTTTAGTTGTGTTAATTATTATTTATTTTGATGATAGGCTACAACTGTATTTGTGCATGGGGGTTTCAACCTTTTTCAGCACCTTACTCATTTCAACCGTGGTTTGGAAACAACTGGCCTGGCCTGACGTCAGTGTTTGTCTCCAAGGTTCTGGTGGGAGAGAGATAAGGTGTTCACCGGCATCCAGAGGAAACACCTCCGCACTGTCTCTCTCTCCCGCATCATCTGTGACAACAGCCACATCACACACGTGCCCGCAGACCCGTTCTCTCGCACCGAGAGTGCAGAGGACATGCTGGCCTGCTCCCACCCCCTCATCCCTCACGTGGACCTAAGCCCCTGGAAGGAACCGGAAACAGGTAAAGAAGTGCCCTGGACAGCAGAAACGGTTCACTTATGCAGAATGTAGCTCCATCCAAACAAGGGTTTTCAGTCAGTTGCAGGTGTTAACCAGCTGTTTGTTCCAACCCACCAATAAACCAGCTGGAGAGCTGTGGTTGCGGCAAATACTTTAAGGTTTTACTTTCTGGGCCTGGTTACCTAATATAATAATAGCAGGTATGACAAACCAATATGTGAGTTGTGTGTTTTTATCAGATCCTAACTGTGGACCAATACCCAGAATACAGTCTGGCTACTCTGTGCTGTGTGACTCCAAGATCCTGTACCAGTGTAACTCTGGCTTCACGCTGCTTGGGTCTTCTTCTGTTTCCTGTGATCCAGGCAGCTACCAGTGGAGCCCAGCGCCCCCTACTTGCCAAGGTGATACCATCTTTAAAGCCCCTGTGCACCCGTACTGGTGTTGGGTGCTAGTTTGGCTGGTCAGCTCTCTCAGGACTGTGTGCATGAATGAGTGTGGGCAGACCCTCCTTATTGACATCTTCCTGTGTCAGTTTTGATGCCTTTATTATGATTTCCTCATTAATCTATTCTAAATGTTATTAACATAATGAATATTCTTTTTTGACTATACAATTAGTTTATTGGTGCCCACATACACCCACATACATTAATAAATGCATTAAATGTGTCAGACTGTGTGTAGGACACGTTTCTTTGATTATATTATTATGATGAATAGTTTAACGTGTAATAATGGAGTCATGGTTCATTAACATTAAAAGTTGTCCAACATGATATTTACCTCCGAGTGAATGTCCTGTGTAAATTAAGTGTGTTGGTTTCTAGGGGCTTTAACTCAAATCCCAGAATTCTGGATATCATGTGCAGCACTGAAATCTATGTTCATACCTGAATATTGCAGATATTAATGAATGTGAGGTACAGATGTTGCCTTGCCCCAAAAATATGGAGTGCCTCAACATACCAGGTTCTTTTATTTGTACAGGTGGGTTTTAGTTTTGTTTACCAATACTCCAGTTCCAATGCATTGAACAAGCTACAATGTTAACTTGTCCAATCAAGATCAATGCTAAATGTTTTCTCTTCACACAGATCACTCCTCGCTGCCCACAGTCTCAGTTGTCAGTGCAGTTACAGCTGTGTTGGGGGTAGTAGTCCTGATGGTTACCATAATGATCTGTTACAGAAGGTAACTCATTGTTTAGTGATGCCATGTTAGACATAATGCTTTAAAATAGTAAATGATCAACTGCAAATAATGTGTCAACTCATTGAATTAATTTAATAATTCAACATGGGATTCACTTCATTAATGTTTTGTTAACCCTAGCACTCTTATCAAAGAGCGCCAGCTTTACAAATGTCAAAATGTAAAAAATACATGTCAGATTTTTTTCCCCCCTTTCAGATATTTACCAATGAAACAAGAGTTGATGAACGGTGGTTGTTGCCAAAGGGACAGTTAAAAAATGCATTGTTGAGAAGAAAAAAAATGCATATTCGCTTTTATTAGTGTTTCAAATATTTTTGTAAATAATTTAGTGATTCCTTAGTCTACAGTATGCATTTTAAGTTTAGATGGTCATGTTTTATTACTGAATGTTATTTAAGACAGTTGAGAAATAAATAAAATTGACTTTTTTTTTGTTATATCAGTATCAATGGAACTGTACCATACTACATGAAAAGAAACAATGATCTTAGCAAGCCTTCTGAATAGACTGAATAAAGTACTTTTTATAACGCTTGTTTCATCAAAACTTAGACATCACAAACCTGTTGGTGACTAAACTATGGGTGCGGATGCCAAGCCCAACTTTTTGTTATTAAGATGCCGATGAAAATGGTCTTACCTGGTTCTACTCAGTTATCCTCCCCCACTTAATGACTAAAGAGTTATGATTATTACACAAGTGCATCCATTTGTCAGCGACCAGGGCAATGCAATATTTTGTTTATCACACACAGAAGGTGACTTGATAAGGCTGCTGTGGTGTGTTACCTTTCCTTTAATGGAGTGTATATTGCATGACAGGATTAAGTCAGGACACAGAGATTAGGCATTTCAAAGTCCTTGAAAAGGTTAACAAGCAAGTATATACTGTACACAAAATTCTTATTTTCCTTAAAAAAAAAAAGTCCTTCGTTTCAGATATTAACTCAATAGGATTTACAGACAATATATTGGATTAAGGCCATTATATGTATGGCATTCATGCAAAGTAATTAATTGCACGCACAACAGAAGTGCAAAGCTAACATTGCAATGGCCATGTGTATTGCAATATTGAACACTAACAGTATAATACACATTTCATCAATTAATCATATGCATTTAATAGGTACAATAATGCTAACAGGAAGCCATTTTCTACAAAAAGTAAGACATTTCTATAATCCATCTGCTTCATTTGTACGGACCATACAATTTATCTACAATATCGAGTGCAATAGAATAGGACAGGATTCAACCTATATAGACTCTAAAACATTGTGCTTTTGAGGCAAGAGTCCTTATGCAGTAATATTCTTTTTTATTATTAATATTATTTGCCTTCAAACCAAAAGAAAATCCCTGAAGTACCAATTTAGACAACTTTATGTCTATAGTTGTGTCCAGTAGTGTATAGTTTTGTATAACATTTTTTTATGTCAATTTGAGAAACTTCTATTTGGGGTTTCAGAATTCACAAGGACATATTAAATGTCCATATAATCTCATAGGACAGCCAACTTAATGTAAAGGTTATCTCCTCATATATATCTATATCTATCTTTAAATAAAATCTGCTGGTTTCAGTCTACAGAGTGGGAAAATGTGCGGAGCATAGGGTTCCAGAAGTAGAAATCCCACTGTTGAAGTTCGGGTGCAGCAAAATTTGATTTGGTTGATGCTGTGATCACAACATGTGATCAGGTGATTTGTTGTGTAAAACTGTAAATATGGTTATGGATGGACAAAACAAAACAATATGGGCAAAATGAATGAAGTGATTACTTTTCTTTATCATGAAACCAAGCTTGCAAAGGGTATAGCTTTACTTATGTAACTCTGGCAACAGTGGGCAGGGCTTAAATATGCTGCAAATGAACGTTCCACTTCCCTGCAGAGTTGACCTCTACTGTTACATTGTGAGGCGTGTGGACTGGGGGCTCTGCTCTTCTAGCCCTGGTCAGTAAGGTAGAAGCCCAACTTGGCCACGATCATCTCCCTGCGAAGACGCAGCACTTCCCAAAACATCTGCTCCACTTGATGAGGGCCCAAGACAAGGTGCAGAATGTTATTGTGCTGGATAAAAGCCTGTTGTCAGTGAGACTACATTAATTTAACACCATGCATACAAATAGAACTAGATGTGTTCCTAACTTACCATCATTTTTAACAAGCCCCTGCTGAATATATCTGATATAGGTAAAGAAATTGCACACAGCGGTAATCTGGATGGAGGGAAAAATGGGCATGGTCAAATGGCACCAGCAACACACTGGACTACACACGGTATCCTCTAGTGAACAAAGTGATAGTTACCCGTGCTCGACTGGAAGGAGAGATGTAATAGTAGCTTTCCTTATCACCAAGTTTAATGCGATGCCGGCAAAGACGAGACATGCCACTCAGTGCACACTTCCTGCAAGGCAGTGATTGGCTATAAGGAAATTCTCATTGTTGTCACATCACTGCACACCACAGTGGTACTGTTATGCTACAACTCCAAATGTGACAGACACTAGGACATACTGTATTACATGTATTATCATCTGGAGAATGTACAGGAATATGTTGGGTATAGAAAATGTGAGCACAGAGTAACAGCTGACAGTGAATGATTAATGAGTTAGTCAGCGGGAGAAGAAGGTTATAGCTTGTGTTGATATCCAGAATCATGCAGAACACCCCTTTGTTTTCATTCAATGTTTATGAATGCATTTCTCTCAATTTTTGAAAGATTAAAACTATCTAATTACTAATATATACATTTGTTTTTAATGGGGCCTGGATGGGGAATATTCTTAACATGCTTAATTCTGTTAGTGACATGTAAACATGATTGGTTCCTGGAAGGACTTACGTCTCTACTGCTGCCCTAAAGCCACTGAAAAAAGATGTGTTTTGAAGATCAGTCAGTGATTAGAGTGCTCTTTGATTAAACCAGGTTACCAGATACATGGCAAAACAGCATGTTTCTCAATTATGGCAAAACAGTGGAATCACTGAGGGAGAGTAACTACATATAGAGGCAGTCTGCATTGTTGGCCTGTGTAATGAGCTGGCTGTAGGAGGATGGAAGCAGTGACAGAAGGAACTCACCTTGGCCCTCCGCACTCCACAGCTGAGGCCTTGACCCAGGGTACGGCGGACATGGCCACAGGCTCTATGGTCAGAGAGTTGTTTTCCACTGCACTCTGCACTGACTGAGAAAGCTGGGCACAAGATGGAGAGGAAAGACAAACAGAATGCAGATGCTACTTTTACTGCATTGTTCCTCTTAAAGAGTGCTATATACATTAGTATGGTAGCTAACAACTAACATACTAACATCCATTACATGCAATGCAATGTTAGTTAGTACATTAGATATAATGTGTTGTAGTCCAAGACCCTCTGCACTTTCTAGGGCTGGGTATTGCCAAGGACCTCGCAGTACGATACATGTCACTATTCATGGGTCGCGATACGACACGACAGAATACATATTGCAATACTCAAATAATTTGCAGAACATTTAGAGCTTAAAATACTATTTGCTGGTGTACTACCACAGTAATATGTACCTCAATATAGATAAATCAACAGAATTGATAACTCGGACACACTTGAGTCAAAACTATTAAATTATATATTTCCATTATTATGGTATTTGCACATTGGTCATTGAACACACACAACTGAAATGTAGATGCCATAACATCATATGAAAATAAATTGCGTATACATTTCTTACAGTAAATCATAATAATCTACAGAAGCAGAAGGAAATATGTAGAAATGTAAGAACATTTTAAATCTCTAAAACGTGAATCAATTATTGAGTTCTATTGTACATTTTGGATTTCAATTCCATGTCTTGATCTGTACATTTTCCATGTGAAAATGTTTTTATCTTAATATATTGATTTTAAGGGGCTGTATATTGATACAGTATCGTGGCAAACCGTATCGCGATAGATTGCGGCATCGATAGTTTTTCAGCACAGCCCTAGTACATACTGGCCAGCAAGTTGTGCATGTTAGTGCATACAGTATATGTGTGTGTGTGTGTGTCAGACTGTTGGTCTGAGGCAGTGTGCTTTAGTTTGAGATCTAGTGGCTAAGTCACATATAGCCACTTTAACAGGGACTTCATCACAACTGGAGTCAAAATACATGTTTTGCTCCTACATACAATGCACCGGCCCAAACGAGGTACAAAAAACATTAATAATACTGAACTGCAGTGAATGCTAAAATGTAAAGAAGCCAGATCCTCACCTCAGACCTTGTGAAGGAGAGGCAGGGTCCGATGTCTTCCCTGTAGATGCGACTCATAAAGGGGGAGGAACGGTCTAGACTAGGCTGTTGCTTCCATGACAAAAACTCTGCATAGAGAATTGAGTCCATCTGTATTTACAACAATCAAAAAAAAAAAAAAAAGAGAAAAACTTTCATTATGCACATCTGGCATTCAGCTGATGGCTTATACATAGCCTATATATGATATTATGGAACATGTCGTTGGTAAATCTCAGCTGGTAACAGCCTGTCTACCAGCCACCTGCTCAACCTGTAAGACTAGCATAGGTACAGTAGCAGGCATAAGGGGTGTGGTTACCTGTCTGGTGTGAGTTCCTGGCCCCGCCCCCTGCTTATACCAATAAGGCTCATAGGGCACACTGACAGTGGCACAAGAACAGAATCAGAGAGAGCAGGGCAGGAACGGCAGGCTGAGGAAGCAAAGGGCAGAGAGGCAGAGACAAAGAACAGCACAGGGAGGGATTACAAGTTAAGAGAAGTGTAGAAAAGAATGCAGAGGAGAATCAAGGCAGAATGCTACAGGAGGAAAGAGAGACACTGGTCTGGAGACAGTAGAGGTAGAGACTCCATTGACTTAGACTAGAGCAGGGGTGCCCAACCCTGGTCCTGGAGAGCCGCAGCCCTGCATGTTTTACATGTCTCCCTGCTCCAACACACCTGATTCTAATGAATGGGCTTCTGCAGAGACTGATAACGAGCCATTGATTAGAATCAGGTGTGTTGGAGCAGGGAGACATCTAAAACATGCAGGGCTGCGGCTCTCCAGGACCAGGATTGGCCACCCCTGGACTAGAGTCTAAGACAGAACTACTTGAGACTTAATATGTTTTGTGTTCAAAATGTGTATGAAATTAATGCATTAAAGATTAAACTGATACTAAAATAATCGTACATAACATAAGGAGTTGTAGATATTATCGGTCTAGTATTACTTTGACTTTTTACGTCTTTACTTAATTGAAACTGGGTCCTTATTTGTTCCGACAGCTTGACTTGGTAGTCTATCTACATAAAGGCACTAATGTGACTTGGTAGTCTATCTACATAAAGGCACTAATGTGACTTGGTAGTCTATCTATATAAAGGCACTAATGTGACTTGGTAGTCTATCAACATAAAGGCACTAATGTGACTTGGTAGTCTATCTATATAAAGGCACTAATGTGACTTGGTTGTCCATCTACATAAAGGCACTAGACATGTGAGTTGGTAGTCTATCTATATAAAGGCACTATTGTGACTTGGTAGTCTATCTACATTAAGGCACTAATGTGACTTGGTAGTCTATCTACATTAAGGCATTAATGTGACTTGGTAGTCTATCTACATAAAGGCACTAGACATGTGAGTTGGTAGTCTATCTACATTAAGGCATTAATGTGAGTTGGTAGTCTATCTATATAAAGGCACTATTGTGACTTGGTAGTCTATCTACATTAAGGCACTAATGTGACTTGGTAGTCTATCTACATTAAGGCATTAATGTGACTTGGTAGTCTATCTACATAAAGGCACTAGACATGTGAGTTGGTAGTCTATCTACATTAAGGCATTAATGTGACTTGGTAGTCTATCTACATTAAGGCATTATGTGACTTGGTAGCATATCTACCTTAAGGCACTAATGTGACTTGGTAGTCTATCTACATTAAGGCATTAATGTGACTTGGTAGCATATCTACCTTAAGGCACTAATGTGACTTGGTAGTCTATCTACATTAAGGCATTAATGTGAC
>JAODUK010040077.1:30698-45124 GCA_027564635.1 Typhlichthys eigenmanni
TTGGTAGCATATCTACATTAAGGCACTAATGTGACTTGGTAGTATATCTACATTAAGGCACATGTGACTTGAGCAATATTGATTTGGTCAAACGTTTGGAAAACTAAGAATAAAGTTGGAGGTTGCAAGAGACACCAGAGTTTAGAATGTAGTTCTTTTTAACAGGGGAACACCTACTGGCGGTGTCAGATATCAACCCCAAGGTTCAGAAGACAGTTCTATTTCTTGAGCATCAAAACCACAGTAAATCTCTGCAGGTTTTTTTTAAGCTCCATCGTCAATGCGTCTTTTCATTAATTAAGTCATTAAAAGTGCATTGCATGATGCGCTGCCAAATGTCACACCAGTGGGCATTGGCCTTAAAGATAGGAAGAAAATCAAAGCTTCATAAAACTTAATTATTTGTCAAAGCTTAACAACCAGACAATATCTACCTCTCTGTCCTCTTTGGCTACTGACTGCATGGAGAACGCTGGGGACTCTGAATTGGCCGGTTTGGGTGGCAAGGCGCCGCTAGCGCTCTTGTTGCGGGTGTGGCCACCTCTGGTGCCCTGAAACTGCAGCT
Source organism: Typhlichthys eigenmanni (assembly GCA_027564635.1). NCBI lineage: Eukaryota > Metazoa > Chordata > Actinopteri > Percopsiformes > Amblyopsidae > Typhlichthys > Typhlichthys eigenmanni. The sequence goes on from JAODUK010040077.1 coordinate 31,264, forward strand.
GTGGATGGAGCTGGCGGTTTGGCGAGGAGGGCGTTGAGGTCAACACCAGCGTCTTCAGTGCAGTCACTTCTGCTTGCAGGACATCGATCTGGGAGCCAATCACAGCAGAGGTGTAAGATGTACAAAGTGACTAAACAATAAAATCAATACAGGGCTATATTTACTGCAGTAATGCAGCTCAAATAAAAGGACTACAAAGAGCTTTGGCTCGTGACTAAAAATATAGGACGTACCTTCCCCTGAGCCTCCCTAAGCTGCTTCTCTGCAGTCGCTTGTTTGACGTTAGCTTCTCGCACCATCTTGTGAGCTTCCTGTTGTAGATAGAACCATTGAAGTTCCACATTTACAATACATTCAACGTGAGCAACATCATGAAACAAAATTGCTTTTAGAGGACTTCACTCAAAAACGATGCAGTATCAGTTACTCACTCCTCACAGCCTTCCGGCTGGAGGAAAAGCTTGTTGTACTTCCATCCCGTCACAGTTAATACGAATGTTTTTCCTGATACAATGGAGTTGATAGGGGATTAGGTTATACCCCCACCTCCCGTTATTATTACACCATCATTTCTGGATAATGTATTCCTTTGTAAAACGATGACATGGTGGTGTAAAACCTCAAACTGTCCCCCAGCTCAGTGTTCATATTTTGAGAGAGAGAGCCATGGCGTTTTGTAGCGGGCTACGAGAGAGGAGTGCCTACCACTGGATGTGCGGGGGACTGATAATGAAACCAAAACGATGGTGTCAATCACCAAGGGCAATTTAGAAGTGAACAAGAACAATTTAAACTTCAAACATCTTTAAACACGGTGGACAGTTTGATATCACTGCTGACGGAGGCTGTTTGCACCGCTTACCTCAAACAGACTGGCTGTTAGCTCCTCCAGTTCCTCCTCCAACTGATTCCTGACCTGCGATAAGCGCTCACACTCCTTGTCTTTCAGCTTCAACTCCTGAGATGTGTTGCAGAGTAAAACACAATGGGGTGAACTTAACTGGAATGAGTAGAGACGCTATTGTTTAACTCCTATAAAGGTCACATATTGTTACTGGTGTATGTCCGTGAGTGTTTTGAACAGAAAGTAGGCTACTACACCCTCTTTGCAGCATCCAGCTGTTCCCTAAGGATCTCTGAGCCCTTTTCTCTGATTTCCATTGAGGAACTCCTGAGACGGGAAACACCATCATGGTCCCTGCCTGATGCAAAGCCCCCATTCATTTGCGACATATGCTCAGTCTGACGTTGTTTCTCCACTCTGTGCTCTGGATCGGGATCAAGATCTACCAACCTTCACAAAAAAAGTCTGTCTGTCACTATGCAGTTCCACTTCAAACCTCTGAGATCATTTGGAAGATTTAGGGGCCTCCAATGAGAGGAGGAATATTATTTAATTTAACACAGTTTCACATTACATTAACCACAATTTGTATTTATATGTTTAAAAAGTAATTGTAGGCTAGACTACTACAAGCCTACAATTAAATAATTCTGTCATGTCAGGATAGGCCTATTGTAAATCGACAGCAATCTGTCACTGTGGCCTATCATAACAAGTTTTTAGTTATTAGTTAGATTGTTAAGTAGTCTAAAAACAAAAGCAAACAGAAACGTTTAATGTAATAATTTGACAGGACGGTAGCTATTTATAAACGTCATAATCACATTATCATATGTCCTTCTTACCCTTTTGTTGTTCAGGACAAATTTGTTCTCCAAACAAAACAAAAACCACTGTGACCGCGGCATCAGCCCTGACGTATGGCCCACTTTCTTTCTCTTTACTTAAGCATTACATTAATCCCTGTTACAAAATGCTGAACCGATGTTTACTCGGATATTGTTTCCCAGCAGCTCCAGCAGCGCACTTGTTTTAAATCACTGTTACAACGTAACGAAGGAATGCGGACACTGACGTAGACATTAATAACAGAGACCTGCAGATTTATTAACCTACTTTAGCGGTGATGAGTCGTTTTAAAGGTTTTTCTTTGTCGAGAACATTATTTGCATTTGTTTACGATTCCAGCCTTGTTTATTTTAGTAAAGGAAATGTTTTTGCGTCTCTCCGACTCCCGGTCCAGTCTCAGACAAGTCACATGATACACACATTCCTTAGGAACGCCCAAAAAGAAAAAAAGAAATCGACACAGGAACTGCTGAAGCACAACAAATACATGTTATATATTGTCACATGGCAATTACATCCTAAATATAACAGCTATATTGTATTTTAAACACAGGCCTAGCCTACTAACATTCTGCAGATTTGCAATTGGGTATGATAACCGATAACATTCGTAGTGACTATAATTCATTCACCAATGTCATACTTTAAGATCCTATATTCAACACTTACCTTCCAACAGCACATCTCTCGTGTTCTTTTTTAACTCCACTTAGTTTGCCAAAGAAGGTCGAAGAGGAATATACAGCTATTCCAGATCGTCCTACTTTTAGGACTTCATAGCCCGGGTTGTGTAAAGATACAGGTGGAGATGAGTTAAGCTGGACCTTGTGAATTCCCTCAAATGCATCCATGTCTTGCATGCAGCCCGTGTAACCTCACATCAGCTGGTCTCCTGGATCACAAGCTGCTTATTAGCCTATGGACCCAGGCTGTAAATAAACTGCAAAGCGGTTGAACTGAATAGGAACAATGTGTGTGGCAAGCATCTTTTAAAATGTCTAGGCGTTATCATTACAGTTAAAATAACACCCTCACCCTTGAACATTTGTATAGGGCAGTCGCAGTCCAAGCTTTGCTGGTAAAAGACGAATTGCGATTGGTCCAGAAGTTATTAAAGGTTATATTTTCACCCGTCACTCTCTCTCAAAACAATGGCAGAGCCAGAGCAGGCCAGAGTCATTCTAATGGATAGTCCCGATACATTGCTTCTACACGATTATAGCACAGTTGTCTGCCAGAAACCATGAACGCGGCGTATCAAGTCCAAGCCGCATGCTTATAGACGAAACACACTGTATTTCATGGAATGTTAACGACAAATAACACAGACTCGCCAAAAAGTAACATATTGTAACATCTGAAACTGACCTTCATTTAGCGTGTCAGTTTGAGGTCTTGTTTCGAACTTCGCCCTTCTGTTACATTGCTTAAAGGGTTAATCACTAACACCTTCACTCCTGTGTTTAAGCAATACCTTCCACTAGATGGCTTCTTAGAGTACCACCTGATAAGAATTTTCCACAGTGTAAAACACAGCAGGCTCCATCACCACAGGCTCAATGGAAAACGTCTAAGTTAAATGTGCGGCTCATGAATAAAATATTGTTTTGAATGTGTATTTGTGTCTGCGCTTAGACATTTTAAGGAACTTCTGAAATAAATTGTTTGGGAGAATAGCTGACTTTGCATATTAGTTCAAGTCTCAATAATGATCATATAGCCATATGTTTTTAACCCTCTTATTTGTTTTAATGTGGGCGTTATGTTGCACTCAAGATTTGTTGAGATTAACAGAACATGGCCCCACAATGTCGCTTTGACAGATTAACACATCAAGTGACCGGAGGTGGAGGAGTTACATGTTCTGCTTTTCTCCCATAGCTCCGTTCTCTAACATTATGGAGATTGTCACAACACATCTCAAAGGCCACTGTGAGTATACCCACCACAATCTGACATTTGTGTAGTAGTAGTGGTAGTGTAGTAGTAATAGGAAGTTTGTCTTGATCAGTAAAGCATTTTGTAAGTATGTATTTTCTTGAAATTTTGTTTTATTATTATTATTATTAACTTCATAAATCTACAAATACATCACAAATACATCAAATACATCTTAATTTATGTGAGAAGATTTTACTTTACGGGATCTGGTCTGATGTGAATTTAACAGTGACAGGCACTGGAGCTAAACAGTGGCTGGCACTGGAGCTAAGCAGTGGCTGGCACTGGAGCTAAACAGTGGCTGGCACTGGAGCTAAACAGTGGCTGGCACTGGAGCTAAACAGTGGCTGGCACTGGAGCTGCACTGATAACGCTAAATTATTCTCTTCATGTCAGGCCACAGTCGGTCAACCTGGCCAGACGGCAGCAGTGATGACGATAACCTACTCACGCAGGGTCGCTGATGCAGGTCTGGGAACCTTCTCTCACCTCCTCATGCCGTGGAAAGGCAGCATCTACAAGCTGCTCTACAGAGAGCTGATCATCTTCATTGTCCTCTACTACTTCTTCAGTGTTGTTTATAGGTACTGTAAACCATCTAAAACAAAACATTGTATTGATCAACAGCAATCATTTTTTTTGCATTTGTTTTCTCAAACTGGAGTTTTAATATGTATATCTCTTGGGACCTTGTCCTGCTGGTTTTCATTCTGGTCCCCAAACCAGGGATTGACCCTTTAAAATACAGTTAGCTGATAGTTACTTACATTAGAACGATTTTAATAATAAAGTAAGTAAATTAGCACTAAAACATAAGCCTATAATTGTGCTTGTTTTTGTGTACCTTAGCTATAGTTTGTGCTTAATTACAAATATATTATTTTAATAACAAAATTACTTTTTAGGGAAGGACTGAATATATTGATCTTTTTCCAGGTTTGTGTTAAATGATGACCAGAGGAGGCTGTTTGAGAAACTGTCCATGTACTGTGACCGCTATGCAGAGCTTATCCCTGTGTCCTTTGTGCTGGGTGAGTTAAATGTGGTTTCACTGCTTGGTTACAGATTACAGTAGGGGAGACCGGGTATGGTTGGAACAATTTTTGCTTCAGCAACTATAATTTACTGAATTTGTTTTAGCTAGAGAACCTTTATACAAGTACCCATATTTGTTTACTACAAATGGCACCAATTCATTCCTCTAAAACAGGGGTCTGCAACCTTTACTATCAAAACAGCCATTTGTCCCCGAAACATTTTATATTTATCTGTTTGGAGCCACAGAAAATATTATACTTAGCCTATCAACATTAGAAACATCATAACTAAATGAGAATTTATTCACGTTTTCCCATTTTCTCAGGACATAGGAGTGTTTTTGAACTGCAGGGACAGTGAAATGTTAGGGGGGTGCGGGGCATGCTCCCCCGGAAATATATTTAAAAAATAAAACACTTAAATGCCAATTTCTGGTGATTTGAAAACAGATATATCCTAAATACTAGCATATGCCCAACCACTGTGCACTCACAATTTTGAATGGACTAGATTAATTTGGATATTGGTGAAATCAGAGGACACAGGCTGAGACTATATTTGGGGGGAGGGCAAAACCTAGATTAAGTTCAATATGGTGTTTGTCAAAGGCACAAGGAGCCACTGTAGAGGGGCTCAGGAGCCGCAGACTGCAGACCATTGCTCTAAAAGAATATCAACGACCTTGTGAGTTGATGTCAAATACATGGCGTTCCGTTGTGTGTGTTTGCACGCGCACTATGTGTATATTCTTAATCAGAGTCACAGTGCTGAGTCTGCTGACAAATGAATGCTGGTAACCCTGGAGTGCAGGCTTGGTGGGCCCAGAGACTGCATTGGGCACACTTTACCCAGACCTTTGGCTTTGAGTTGCCAAATGGCTCCATGCAAACAACACAAACGTTTTCCTCATCTGAGGTGTCAGAATCCTCAGATTTGCCTTTCTTTGTGACCTCATCCGATGCCTTTTTTTAACATATTCACCTCTGTTAGTCTTTCTTTTCCACTTCCTATATGCATTCTGTAAAAATATTAAAATTAATCCATTCTTAGTTGTCAGCCATTGTTTAGCTAGCTGTATTACCATAGTGGTTTGATATTAGCAGAGTAACAACGTATCACCTAAGAAACTGAATTTTAATCTAATAGAAATCAATACAATTCTATCTGCTATAGCTACTAAACAAAAACAAAATGTCGTTGTCAAAATCCGTTTTTTTCTCTGTATATTCAGAATGTGTCTGTTTCCAGTCTTGACAACTTCCATGCAGTATCGGGGAGCAAATATATAAATACTGAAATGATCATGACTCCTATCTTATCCCTAAGTCGTGGAGTTGGTGGTGTTACAACTCTCCCCATGTTACAGCCATACCCGGACTCACCCATTATTTAAACACCCTACCAATCCAATATCCCTCATTCGTCTGCCCTCCTGTCATGGTGTCTGCAGGATTCTATGTGACCTTAGTGGTGTCCCGATGGTGGGGCCAGTTTGAGAGCGTGCCGTGGCCAGACCGCCTGGCGGCGTTAGTTGCGGGCCACGTGCGCGGTGGTGATGAAGGTGCCAAATTGACTCGTCGGACTCTGGTGCGCTACGCCAACCTCTCTGGCGTTCTCATATACCGCTCTGTCAGCACTGCAGTCTACAAGCGGTTTCCTACCATGGAGCACCTGGTGCAGGCAGGTAAGCTGGAGCATCTGATCTGAGCATTTCCAGTTTAAGTTTACACTATTACACCCCCAGAACCGCACATCTTTATGGTTTAAAACTATGGTTTAAGTTTATATTTTAATTAAATCATCTTTAATAGGCCTGTCTACATTATTTATATTTTTTTATTGTATAATATTTATTTGATCCTAGAGATGTTGAAAATAAGTTAGTAATAATAATAAACTTTATTTATAACTTAGTACTTGTCACAGAGGTTGCAGTTCAAAGTGCTTTACAGTTGAAGAAATTAATAAAGAAACAGGACGAAATTGTAAAATTAATAAAATAACTCAAGAATATCACAATAATACAGAAAAGAAATAAGAGACAGGACATTACCAATGAGATAGTACATGATAAATATCAAGGTAAATAGAATAAAACTATTCCCTGTGGATTTCCTTTATCCCTTTATCTGGCATTGTCCCTTCTCATTGAACAATTACAAACATGAGACAATAAGATTAGATTAGGCCTATTTCTCACAGAGAATTTACACATGTGAGGCAATACATTAATTCCTCATCAATTTTAAAGAGACCCAAACACATGTGACATACTAATATTATTCATCACCAAAACAAATACAGGATGCAATAGGATTATTGCTCACTGAGATCAGACAAATGTAAGGCATACATAAATTCCTCACGAAAACACCTTGGTTTATCCAAACAAATGTGAGGTATACTACCAAAGCAGATTGGGGAAAAAGGTCACCAGCCAGTGGGAATAGGTAGCTATAACCTTTATAATAGAAAACATAAAAATAGATATTAGTTTATTTAAAAACATAAGAAATAGATTCATATAAGAATGAAATTAAACATGTTTACAATTTGTAGCAGCAGGCAAGCATCGCATGAGTGCATATTTAGTCAAATATATTTTGTGTAGATGAGGTATTTTTTTTTGTAGATGTTTAGGGAGCTGGTTTCTCTGATATCTGGGCATTGTGTTCAATCGCTCTGCTGTATCCCCAATTTTAGTTTTGTTCTCATTGGGATCCTAAAATAAAACAGGTTCAGATGACCGCAGTGTTCTACAGGGCACATAGGACACAAGGGATTTAGTAATATACTGTATCTTGGTCCTAGCCCATTTACGGCCTTGAAAGTAAGGAGGAGGACCTTAAAATCAATTCGAAATATTCACGTCAGCCAGTGCAAGGTAGCTAAAGTACTAGGCACAATTGTACATAACCAATTCTATGAACACAAAAATATTCCAGCTATTAGGCTACATACACAATAGGAGAATATGAACACACTGAAATAGAGCCTAGGCATACTAACACCCATATGCTTTTGGTTTGAACGAGGTAGGGCAGGCCTCCTGTATGTTGGCTTAGTAGGCCTACTAATTAGCCCAGTTCTATTGACTCATATATTATTGCAGCTGAACATAGCTTACACAACAAGTTCACATTCTAGTATGCTTTTGTTTGTAATTTCATCATACATCTTTCTCCCACTGTCAGGTTTGATGACAACAGAGGAGCTAAGGCACCTGGAAGACTTACCCTCCCCTCACAACAAGTTCTGGGTTCCCTGCATGTGGTTTGTCAGCCTTGCTCTCAGAGCACGGACCGAGGGCCGCATCAACAATGATGTGGCCCTGACCGCCATCCTGACTGTAGGTCGTGTTTAGGCAATAGCCATCAGAAGGCCTACATCATGTCTTTGATGCAGTTTGACCGCGCTCTCTCTCTCTCTCTCTCTCTCTCTCTCTCTCTCTACCGTTTAGGAGCTAAATAGTTTAAGGACTAAATGTATGAAGCTCTATGGTTATGACTGGATAAGCCTGCCTCTTGTCTATACTCAGGTTTGTCGTTTTTCTGAATTTTGTCAAAATAATGGGAGATACATATTTTTATTATGGACTACTGAGATTTTATCTCCTTAAATCTCACATTGGCCACTATCCTGCAAAACGTGCACTAATTGAACTGAACTGCAAATTATATTATAATAATACATTTTATTTAAGGACACCTTTCAAGACACTGAAGGACATCTTACATTACAAATAAAAAGAAACATAATATAAATACATTTGACTAAAACAGGAGCATACATATTACACACACAAGTTACAAATACAAATAAAAAATATAAATATACCCAAAATTAACATAACAGTCAACAATGTTGGGAATTGGAAATTAATGATTAGTATCTCTCCTGATTAGGTGGTTACAGTGGCCGTCTATAGCGTCTTCCTGGCTTGTCTAATTGGTTGTCAGTTCTTGGATCCAGCCGAAGGCTACCCTGGCCATGACCTGGACTTCTATCTGCCTGTGTTCATCCTCTTGCAGTTCTTTTTCTACGTTGGCTGGCTTAAGGTAAATTTGAAGCAGAACAATACCGTACATTTAGCACATTGGTTTGTACCTGTCACTGTTTGTTCACCTGATTGTACAGTGATGTTTCTTCTATGGTCTCAGGTGGCTGAGCAGCTTATAAATCCTTTTGGTGAAGATGATGATGACTTTGAGACCAACTGGCTAGTTGATCGTAATTTACAGGTCTGCATCCAACTGAACTACAAGTGCTGTGTCAAATATATCCTATACACAGTCCCTCTCGTGTGTTAACCAGGGTTCCCACTCTGTAAAATGTAGTAAAGTAAAATTTCAAATTCCCTGACTTTCACTGACACTGAACAGAAAAAGCACCAGAATGTTATCTGTATAAAAGGGATATACAGCATGGTAACATTAACCAAACTTAACATGAATGTTATATTTCGCAAAGGTATTATGAAAGTGGAAATATTAGGTTTATAAGGAGGGAGAACTCATGTGAGGGGTCCTCATGTATAAACTTTTCTCCCTTAATATTATTCCTGCTAAGTCAAATAACATAAGCATACATCACTCTTCAGTCCTATTTTGTGTCTTGTTTGGGGAAGTAACATGCATAAGGGTTATTCTCATCACTGACAATGTGGCACTTATTCACATTAGCGTGAGACCTCTCAAAATCTAATACGAAGTCCAGTATCATTTTGATGAATGTAATCTCACATTTTTACATGCCGCAAAAAATAAATAAATAAAATAACTGATATTCCACGATTTGACCCAAAAATTAACTTTCCCTGACTTTCCATGTCTGGAATACTTTGTTAAATTCCATATTCTAGAAATTCCATGACCCTTGGGAACCCTGGTTAACGGTCCTTCTACTCTCTCAAAGGTATCTTTGCTGTCTGTAGACAACATGTACGACAGCCTGCCACTGGTTGAGAGACATGTACTGGAATGAATCTGAACCACAGCCAGTGCTGAGCACCGCAAACCTTCCTTCATGGGCTCAGCTCTGGATAGAAGGTAAAATGTGTTTTAAATTTGGTTTTATCGTACATTGTTTAGAGATGGTAGCCGACTTTCAAACCCATGTCCTCTGAATTAGTGTGCCCAAAGAGGAAATTGAGTTTCAGTCCAATCTGGAGCAGATCAAGGAACACGAGGTGGCTACTCCACGCCCCTGCTAGGAGGGCTGGGCCGGCTCCTGGGTGTCCATTCCCCCAACTTTTCTCGGTCTTCCCGGGTCTCTCTTCTGCGTCGCCGGCCTGGTGCTCCACTGAGCCGCTTTGGTCTTTACCTACAACCGGAGGAACCTTTGACCCCCAACCAAGCCACGCTGCCTCATGAGCGAGATCCAGACTATTTCTTCTCCACCATGCCTTTGTACGAACGACCTGGCTTCTACAGTTGCCTACAAACGCCAATCCACTGCGTGCCTCCTGATGTGCCACGATCTCGTGCCTGCCGGCGACCTCAAGGTGACTGGGACCGTAGCTGCAATTCCCTGACACCTCCAACAGTAGGCTCAGTTGCTGCCTCCTGATACACCAACACTGGTTCAAACACCATCCTCCGCCTTTCCTTGGCTGAGTGAGAATGGTGAAATACCCAGTGGCCATACCTTCTCCTTTCCTGACCCTGCTGAGCTCTGCCCAACATCTAAACAACTCATACCCGGGCATGACTTGCTGTCTCGTCGGCGTCCTCCGCGTCCTATCCTCACACTGGAGACGTTGCCATCGGCTGACAGTCAGTACACACCCTCAAGTGCTCGGGCAGTGGTGAGGTGTTCATATTTACCCCTCCTTTTCGCGCTAAAGCAGCAAATTCCACTGACAGCTCCACCAGCATTAATGCAACAGTCACGACAAGCCCCAACTCTACTACAGTCAATCTCTGCAACAGTACAAATCAGAGCAACTACAACCGCGGTTTCACAAACAGCTTACAGGCAAGTAATGGAGGCAGCTATGACGGGCTGAGCAACAGTATGAACACACTTTCTAAATCAGGCTCATCTCAGCAAGTATCCAATCATCAACACTCCCCCAATGACTCTGGAATCTCATTGGCTGAGGCAGACCTGCTGTGAGTTCTAGATACTGGGTCTATTAAGACAGAACAGGACATATTTGCTTGTAATTGGCAACGGATTGGAAAATATCAGGGTAGCCCAGTGATTACGAGGATCGCAGACATGCTCAACTCAAAGTTGAGGAACCTGTCTAACCCCTACCTGCTTCTTAATACTGCACTTGTAAATGTACTTAAATTGAAAACCTCTACATATTAATTTGTAAAATTTATATTTAATACCTTACATTTTTGCATGTTATCCACAAAAGACTATTACAAAATATTAGTTTGGAATATTTAATACAAATGAAGACAAAGGCTTCCAAGTTTGTGGTGATCCAGTACCCATTATGGACATGGGCAGTTATTCATAATTTACCTTTATCAAAAGGTATGTTCACAAAGTGCCCTCTAATTAATCCTAGGTTAAAACCCTTGGATATAGCCAACATTGAGTTTCAATTCTCACTGGGGACATGCTCAGAACCTTGATATGATAAGTCGTTTTTTAACATCACCAGATTTATTTAAACAAAACAATATTTAAAAACCATACACACCTACAAATAACATTCCTGTGTTTACAAATATAACCTAGTTGTTCAAAATATGTTATAGATTTTTCTTTATTGAACAAAAACGAACTAGAATACAAAATGCATTAAAAATTTTAAAACATTCACGACAGACATTTGTACAAGAAAGAAACAAGATGTCATTCCCACAAATTAGAAATGGTTTGCACGTGGTGGTGAATGCCACACAGCAGAACTGGTTCGTTTAAAATAGCGAGGCTTGCTCTTATAAAAGATGTCCTCCAACCGTGGCAGTTCAATAGCTCCAAAGTAAGATTCTAAATCTGGAGGATTGAAGTATTGCTTTATGATGGCCTGCTGCAAGGGTTGGCCTTAGGGGGGAAATAAAGTTAAGTAAATTAAGTTACATGGTACAATATAATTTACAATAGTAAAATAGATATTACAGAGCATGTAGCAATATTACAGAGTTACCACTCAAAAGTCAAATTCCCTGACTAAAAACTGAATTTATTGAATACCGGTAGATTATAAAACAGGCCAACAGAATGCCTGTGTAAAAAAAGCATGGTAACGCCAACGTGAAAATGAATGTGATATTTTGCGTAGGTACTCCTCATGTGGTTTATACATTTAGACCAATAGTTTCAAGATTTGCCGAGACATCGCAAAATGTTAATTCCACATACAATAACACTTTGTAGCATGTTTAAATTTGAGTTGCCATTCATCAAACACATTTCCCAAATTTTCCATGATTAGACCCAAAACATTTAATATTTCCTGACTTCCCATGTCTGGAATATCCCATGACCAGTGGAATATTACTAATTAATAGTTCAAGTGACAAGAAATAAATAAAAGCAGACATGCATTCTGACATTACCTTCTGCCCACGATGGTATCGGTTTGCGTGGTGCAGACTCGTCATCTGTCGAATCATCGCTGTTTTGGTCCATTCCATAATCTTCTGGGTTTTTGCTCAAAACAAGTGGCTTGTTGCCCCCTTTGGGGGTGATCTTATAGGACTGAGGAGATTGCTGCAACAAAGGTCAAAACATGCCTCTGAGCAATTATTTACAAAAGATGACATATATAGCTAGATATTGCGCTACTATACCTCAATATCCACAGTCACATTTAAGCCAGCACCCTTTCCAACCGGAGTGCTCATAACTGAATGCTGAGAAGAAAAGGGATAATCAGTGCATGAATCATTCGAATGAACCTTTCGCCAGAATGTGATTGACAGGCAATCTGAAGGCCAAAATGTTGCTATGCACCGCACTGTCGGATAAACAAGAATCACTTCAACTGTAATCACAGTATCTCCATAAAATCTGCATGTTAAAACTTGTATTCGTTGTAACACAATGTTGGATGTTATCAAAGTCATCTTGATGTTATGGTCAGCTCAGAGCCATGTGCTTCTGGCGAAAGGTCAATTGCCGTTCATACAGTAATCTATTTAGATTTTGTTGAAATCAAAACAGTTTTATTACATTCAATGAGCATTGTTTGTTTACCTCAATATCCACAGTCACATTTAAGCCAGCAGCATGCTGAAAGAAGTGATTGGCACACAATGGTCACACATCCAATAAAACAATAAACAAACAAAAAAACATTAAAAATAAAGAAATAAAAACAGCTTTAATGTGTATTATTTCAAGTTATTATACAATTACAGTACATTATAATTTCTTAGACAATGTATTTTCCATTGGGACGTTTACATTGTTTAAAAACTGACATGGTTTGAAAGAATAATGCAAATAGGTCCAATATATTTTACTTAAATTCTATTCTCTATTATCTAAAATCATGGAAACAGAAATTAAAGCAACAGTATATTTTTGAGATGAACTCAGAACGCCGGTGTTATTATATAGTTCTACTGTATATGGTGTTGGCATATAAGCACTTGCCTGGTGTAACCAGACCTAAAATTCACTTTGTTGGGAAGTGTTAACAGTCGTTTCCTTATACTGGGCGTAGACCTCTTAGCTATCATTACTATTGGACAACATTTAACCAATTGGCATTGCTACAACTGTTTTTGATCATCTCATCTAGCTCTACCACCATTTCAAAGCACGCTTGATGTATTCTCACTAACCCACTGCGATTGGTCTGCCAGCAGGGTGGCTATGAAAACAGGTGCGCTTGTAAATGTGATAATGTGAGAAGGGACGGCATTACGTAATGCAGAGTGAAAGAGGAGAAAACAGCACTGCTTTGCTTCGGGTAACAAAACACATCTCGCTGACATCATACAGTCGCCTATCTAGTGCAATATGATTGAGAGATAGCGAGGGAAACGGAAACCAGCGGCGTCTAAATAAATGTGCACGTCAATTTAAATAATCAATGTTCACAATATAGTCATTTACTACATCGTGCGAAGAACATGCCACGATTAGGGATGCAGCGATTAACCGGTTTCACCCTTTCCTCACTCTCTTAATAGGGACATTTTGGTTGCACAGTGAGGACAATAAAACCAACATGGCCAAGCACAATCTGCATATTGCAGACGGGACAAATACAGA
>JAODUK010040088.1:0-20937 GCA_027564635.1 Typhlichthys eigenmanni
GACAACACAGCCCTCAGGTTCATAGGGGCACCCAAACCTCTCCACCACGATAAGGTGATGGTTCCCGGAGAGGTTAATAATAGAACATAACATAATATAACATAACATAAATCACAGACCTTTAATCCATTAAGTAATAAGATAAAACTTTATTTGAAGAAGAAGAAGACATTCATGCATATATTAAATGTAATGTTAGTATGTATATAGCATAGCACTATATTCAGACAAAAGTCACAAAGTGCTTCACATGTATAGATAAAAACAATAGACGTAAAAACAGCCAGTAAAACAATCATTGTAACCGGACAAGCACATTCCTAGGAAACTAAACTGGAAAAACACAGTAAATAATACCAGCATAAAATACCAGTAGAGCGCTACCGGCCTTTCACCGTTTACACACACAGTATACAGTACATAAATATATACACACACACACACACATGAAATTACACTAAACATTTGACCTAAATCTGTGCATGAACAAATAAGTATTTAGCTGTTTTTTAAAAGTATCCAGAGACCACACAGACCTCAGAGTGACTGGGAGGATTCCACAATCTGGGTGTCATCTCTTCAAAAGCACAATCACTCCTAGTCTTTAATCGAGTCCGTATTTGCACATTTGCACTATTTTACAAAATGGTATTAACAAACTGCTGCATCCTATGCAGGTAAATGCTGCTCAGTATAATTTATGGTGCAAATTATATTATGTCTGCATTCTGCATTGTGACTATTTTCATGAATGTGTTTTAATACAGTGAGTGTCATTTATGTATTATATTTGAGCTGAAACTATACTTGCAGGGCAAGAAAGATTCAGTCAGCAAGATACTAAAAGGAAAGAAAGCCTTTTCATTTAAATCTTTTACGCAATATGAAATATTATCCAATATCACTATACAATGTTCAGGGGAGGTGCCCTCCTTTATTCTTGAAATGTTGCATGAATATGCCAGTATTGTTTGTGTGCTTGAGAACATAGTTCCCATGGGACAGTATTGGTCTGAAAAACCAAGGTTGGGACATTTGTTTGGGAGTGGCATGTGGTAATGATTGTCATGGCAGTGAATAGTGCGTCTTCCCCTTTAACTGGCCTCAACGTTGCACATGAGCAGATCAAAACCACATGTTCCAGCGTGATTGTCTCTGGCTTCGTAAAGATGGAACTAGGGCTGTATAGGGCTAGCTTGGCTCCTCCTGACTATTGCTGTCAGCTCAGGTTTTGCTGAGATTATGAACCCTGTTCGCTTAAGGACAATCAGCGACCAGTGGAGGTGGCTCTGCAATGAAGTCAACCATTTTGTCTCAAAATGGTGGTAGAGCTAAGTGAAGCAATACAAACCGTTGTGGCAACACCGGCTGGTTAAAGGCTGTCCAATACTGTCACAATGAACCAGATGTCTACACCCATTAGGAGGCAACGACTAACCAATCACCAGTAGAGTGTTATACCTGGTTTTGCCAGGATAGTATAGGGCTGTCCCTGTGTCACAAAGCCACACAGAGAAGACGAAGAAGAAGAAGATGCTCTGTTCTGTACCCTGTGTGGGGTTCTATTGCTGCTCTCCCAGAACAGAGCCATACCATCAAATATAATGAACTGTAATGCAAATAAAATAAGATACTTATTTTAACTGCAGTGGTCCTGACTGAATACTATACTGCTCACACATGGGAGTTATTACGTTAAGGGGTCTGGGGTCTCATTTATTGTTCAGAGCCGCTATGTAAATGTTTCTTACAGGAGAGAGGGGTGTGTCTGGTATTTGATGGATATGTTTTCTGTCAGTGGATCAAGGAAGCAATATTAGAAGCAGGTATGTCACAAAGTGAATACAAACTGAGATAATGTGAGATAACACAGTAAGAGTGGTGTCCACTGCAGCAGAGGTGCTAGTGCTGAGATGTCCTGGCACGCCAAGCCTGCTGGAGCCCTTCACCGGGCCAAGCTAGCCTTATCTCTGGGCGTCGGGATGCTGATTACACAGAGACAGCAGGAGCATGCGGGTGCATCCTGTGTCATGGTGGTGCTATGTGTGTGTGTGTGTGTGTGCTGGCTGAGACATGTCCGAGTCATGACTATGTCGTGACTTGTGTCTATGTTCATACATGAACAATATGCATCCTTGTTGTAATCTGTCCCTCGCTGATAGCAGCGATTGTGTTCACGTGTATTCGGATATTGTTGTTATGGAACGCTTTTGTAGAAAGACTGCAGATGTGTGTTTGGACTCAACTCTAGGTGCACTATACATTTTTAATCGAAAAATTATGTTATCTACTTTACAAAAGCTGTTCTCCCATCTGCCCCAGACATTTCTGGACAGTTTCAAAACACAAACAGTAAGCGGGGGCAAATCAGTTATAAATGGACTACATCTTTGGAAAATAGGTAAAGTGGCACACAGCAAATGTTTGTGTTGGCTATACTGTATTATGCTTCCTGATGCTAGTAGGCAAAATTATATTGCAGACAGATAATGATACGTATGGATTTGACTTTATTAAATATATGTACTCAATGGTTTAACAAGCCCATCAATAGTCTTTACAGACAGTTGCTCAAGGGTAACAGTGAAACCATACCATATTGAGTATGCGCTTTGGTTGGTCTGTACTGTCTGTAGCCTGTAGCTATCCTTTAACACCTTGCTATCACTTCACTGACATTTATAAAAGATATGTAGAGAGACAGCCTGTGAAACATGCGCTAATACAATTTATAAAGAAATGTAAATTGAATATTTTATCATGTTTTAACATCCTTTATATATTAATCTTATTTTCTTTAGTATGAGTGGATTCTCCTTATGACAGCAGTATTTATTTTGCAGTACAGTAGCGGGTGCCAATGTGATGCTGGCATTGTGCTACTGCGAGACTGGACATGTTGAACCCAGATTGGAAGGGAATGCGCTCCTTCAGAGGAAATTCTTCTGTGCAGTTTATTTAAGTGCAGCATCTGTAAACTTAAAGGTATAGTCAGCGATTGCGAATAAAGTTTTTGTCAAATTCACCAAATATCGCCTTGCAGTCCGCTAGCTTACTGTTCTCTGTGCGTGCTGAAAAAAGAATCTGGCTGTTCTACACAGCCCTGACTCTGTAACACAAACAAAGTGGTGCAGACTGCTGTGTCCACTGAACACGTTTTTAGCACCAAGACCGCACACAACCTCAATTTCACAGCGCTTCCAGAGCGCGTCTCTCCAGCGCTTGTTGTTGCTAGGCTACAGTAAAAACGTCTTCTTGCACTTTCGCAACATTAGTCCTTGATTTGTGTCTGGAATTTCCATTGTGTTAGATGTGAAGTGTTAGAAGTTAGAAGTTAGAAGTGTTAGAAGTGTTACAAACGTTTTGGATTAGAGATTGTTAATATTTGAACTAAAATCAAAACAAAAACACCTCCCCACATTTGACACACATTGGCTGGGATAGTGTTGTGTGGTTTGCATCACTTTGTGTGTGTTCCCATTTAGAAAATATCAGCCTCTTCCGCCCATTAGCACTACTGTTACGTCACATAAACAACTCTGTGCTGAACATCTGATACATATACCTCTGTATGCTGGACATCACCTTCACATGTTTTTGTTTTGATTTGTTTTGATCTTTCTCAATAATCTCTGATTTACGCAGACCAGAGACGTTAGAAGTTAATCGCTTACTTTGCACATAGACGTCCACACTTGGGAATAGCTGTGAAACACCCTAGCAGCTGCCTAAGCCAGCCTCCTATTCTGGGGTACACCCTAGACACTCGCTCTGAGCCCAAAAGGGGGACACCCTACTATACAGTAGCTAGTGTCACACACTTCTGCTGTGCAGTAGAAAGTGTCCTGGCAGAAGGTCGTGACCCCTCCACTGCTGGGCATGCAAGAAGGCTGCGCTGGTGACTTTATCTTCGTCTCACTGACACGTGCTGCCGCATTCCACGTCCGACCCTGATACAGGGAAGCATTTGTTGCTCTCTCCTGCTCTTCAACACTCGCTGCATTCACTTGTATAGATCAGGTGACAAGCGGTGATCAGGTGACAACACTTTAAAGCTGATGACAAGGCTGCATTCCACAGTAAGGGTTGGGCTGGGGGGGGGGGGGGGGGGTATGATGGCACGGTGGTCAAGTCAGTCTGTTTGTCCTTTTCCCAAGAAAAAATAGTTTGTCAACCCTAGCTAGCTTGAGAAACAAAGACATCTATGGTACAGCTGCAAAACTAGTCTTGTGTAACCAGACCCAAAATTCACTTGATGAAATAGGGTCTGGACATGCTCCTTTGTTGGGAAGTGTTCGCAGTCATTGCCTCCTACTAGGCATAGAGCTCTGGTTAATGTGGAAAGTACTGGGCGGTCATACAATATCGTTTTTTCACTTCGTCTAGCTCTATTGCGATTTCAAAACACATGCTTGACTTCAACATCATCGCACTTAATCTTCCACCCCCACTGGTGTCTGGTTGGTCCGCTATCCACAGTAGCTGTGTGAACGCTGCTGAAGCCAACAGGGTTTCCAGACTACAATCTCAGCGAACACTGAGCAGAGAGCAATAGTCGGGCAGAGCCAGGCTACCAAACCACAGCCTCTTCTGAAAACTTTAGACACCGTCATGGCAGAGCACCGACTGCTAATCCTGTTTATTTAGCCAAACTCCACCATAGATAATAATACTTAATGCATGTCATTACTAGGGTGGGGGCCCAGTGGGGTGACTGTGTTAGAGAGCCCGCCTCCACACTGTGTCTGAATAGAGCTGAGCGAGGTACTAAAGCAACTCTCCAGACCTGTGTGTGCGTCCTCCCCAGGGCAGGCCTGGCTGACAGGGCCGTTGTGTGGAAGCAGTCATGGCTCCCGCACGCTGATCCAGCCTGACAGTGTTGCGGTAGGGCCTCTCGTCCAGGAGACGAGCGCAGGAAACACAGGCTGTTTCACACGGGGGAGTGCTTTATTCATCATCCCCGCCTTCAGCAGGGTATTCATTTGGTGTGTGTGTGTTTGTGTGCGCATGTGTGTGTGCGTGCGTGTCTGTGCGCACGCACAGATCTCTGTGGCCTTACGGAGTGGAGCAAAAGTGGCTCCCCATAGACAACATACTCCTCCGGTACGTGTGTGCTTTGTCCAATCGTATGTATTGCATAAAAGAAAAAAGTGTGACTCAAGACAGTGTAAAAGGAGCCAACCCCATAATTCTGCTCAGCATGTTAGTGGCCACATATTGAAATTCAGTGCCCACAAAAGAAGAGGTTAAACTAGTTATGAAGACACACAATAACACTAGAGCTTACTGCACATACTATCCCTTTAAAACAATCCACATTTCAGACGTTTTCTCCCCACACGTTTTGTGCTCATCTCCAGAGGGTTTGAATAAACCCCATAGCTCCACCACGAGATAAAAAAAAGATCTCGATGTATTCCTGTCTGCCTGTGCAGCCGGACACCTAACACATGTTTTCTCTGAGCTGGTGTCCGGAGGTGCCCTGCGTGGGAAACACTTACGTTTCACACCCACTTGTTGACCCTAGCGACCTGGCCCTGAGCTGGCTGCGTGACACTGGGGACAGGATGTGTACCGACATCACAAGAATAAACACGTGTGGCCGGACCCTCAGGTAAATACACAAACAAACTCCTCATTATTGTAGCAGCCATGTTTATTATGTATTGGAAACAAAGCACAGTGGTTTAGTTCTATATTTGAATAAAGCCAGGTCATAATATCACAATGTCAGTCTCTTCATTTGAATTGAGTGTAATATCCCAATATAATAGCAATTTGTTAGAACAGCATAGTCAACATAGTGCAGGAGAAAGCAAACGACTCAAACAGGAAGCTGTAGTTGATCTTTGGGAACTTTAACTGAGAAGAAAAACATAAGTATTTCCTGTTTCCTGAGTTTCCACGATACAATCTCTCAGAGACTATATTTCTGATAAATGCAGTCCACACTGACACATAGCCCTTCGTGTGATAGTGAGCTCCTTACAAAACGTATAGGTTTAATGACTGCACCACTTTACCTTCCGTAAGGAGATATTCGCTGAATCGGACAACAAATGTATTATCTTACAATCGCTTACAACACCTTTAAATGCTGGATGGCACCAAACTGTTTCAAATGAGAGAACGTTTTACAAAGGTCTTACAAAACAGATCAACACAGATGTTAAATCTAATGATTACAAGATGGCCTCCACCCCTCTATAGCCTGCACATTACGCATGTCTTGTTTACACTTTCTGCCTGTTAATCTCAGAACATACAATAGCTGACTATACCTTATAGTAAAAGGTATAGTCAGCTATTGTAAACTATTTGTAAGATAATTTTTTATCAAATTCACCAGATATCTTCTCGCATTTCACTATCTTAATGTTCTCTGTCTGTGCGGAAAAAATAATCTGGTAGCTGACTTCTACACATCCCTGGCTCTGTAAATAGGAACATCGGAACATCAGTGGCGAACACAATTCACAACAACAATGCAGATGGCTTCGCAATGCGTTTCAATGTGTGAGGCGGAGCTTCTGAGGGAGTTTTTATTTGTTATTTGATCTCGAAGTTAGCAAGCATTCTAGAGAATGACTAAACCCTGCCTTTTTTGAACTCAATCAAATCAAAACACCTCTCCCTTCAATGCCATGCGGTGCATCCTCAGATTCACCGCCCCACACATCTGGAAGCATTGCAAAGGATGTTGTTGTTGTGTGTGGTCTACACCACTTGTGTTCCTATTTACAGAGCAAGGGCTGTGTAGAAGCACCAGATCATGTTTTCAGCATGCACAAAGAATGGTATGCTAGTGGACCGGGAAGAGATATTTGGTGAATTTGACAAAAGTGTCTGACCTTTAATTATTGTATTTATTTTCTGGTCTCGCCTTTGTGTACATCTGACTTCCTGCCCCCTAAAGGTCTACCCACCTCACCAACGTGCTTATGCTAGCTATTCCGCGGTCTTGGCTAAGACTTTCTGCTGACAGGGCTTTTTCTGTAGACGCTCCACGATTGTGTAACTGTGTAATCTGCTGAATTGGTTGTGTCCTTTACAAGTTTGCACAACATTGTGGTTAATATGCTATGGTTCATTACCTTGTTACTGTCTGTATGTATGTCTGGATGTGATTACACTCATCACATACTGTATACTGTACTAACTTAGTACAGTATACAGTATTAGTACAGCTAAGCCAATGTATATCTGTGGGTCTGTGAATGTACTGTGTGTGCATGTGTGTGACCTGTACACATTTCTGTTGAGCTGTTATGAATAACATAAAGTGACTTGGTCCCGTCTTTCTGAAATTACTTGTTTCAGAATTATAAAACACCAAAGATGTCTTCCTTAGCTATCAGTTGTATTAAACAGAACTGTGAGAGAGGGGCACACACTCTGAATTTTAAACACAAGAATAATGGTTGAAACAATTGAGCATGAGCCCCTCCCAGACCTGAGTTCAGCCCCCATACCTACAGTTCATCTGAGAAATACATATACTGAATGGTTATGATGGTTGGTGCTATAACAAAATGTATCCTGCATTCTAGTCAACTAGTGCGTTCCAGCCAGGTGCAAGAAAACCCAAGAATACTTAATAACATTGGCGACTTTGGCTATTTTAACATCAGTTTACATGTAGAACCGTTTTTTGTAGTCTTTTAATTAATTACAGGCATTTTATATTTTACATTTCATTTTATTTGATTGGACTATTTACATAGGCACCTTCATCGGTGCCGCCATTGTTGTATGACATTAAACCAGGATGTCGGAGTAGATGGGTTGGCCCCGAGCTCACAATAGAAATCCTGACTGAGGTGGTCTACTAGGTCAGAAATGCTCAACATCCGAGTTGTCTGGAACGCAGCATGGAAGTAATGTAATATATATTAAAAAGCAGTTTTCACAAGGAGATTGAAGGAACACAAACAGGTGTATGCTATTGCCGTTATCACGCATGAAAGGTATAGTAAGTGATTATGAGCTAATATCTTCTCATGGTCCGCTACCTGCGTGGGTGCTGAACAAATAATCTGGTGTTGCTACAGTACACAGATGTAAATAGGAACACAAACAAAGTGGTGTGGCCAGACGTCAGGTGCTCCAACACACCTGATTCACATGAATGGGTCGTTATCAGGCTAGATGATGATCCATTCATTTGAATCAGGTGTGTTGGTGCAGGGAGACATCTAACACATGCAGGACAGGGGGCACCCATGACCAGGGCTGAAGACCTCTGGACTTGGCAATACGTTTCCAATGTGTGGGGCGGAGCTTCTGGGGGAGTACCTCCCCCTTTCTCTCTCTCTCTTCATCCCTCAGGTGTACTGAGCTACAGTAGGGCAGAGTCACACTACCTGTACTCCATGTGCAACCATCCCACTAGAAGAGGCCAGCGCCCCAACACTCACCTGCCAGACCGCTGTTGCTCGTTCTAGCTTTGTTATCCTCTTACCTACTTACCGTGTGTCGTTGTTCTTGCATCCTGTCTTAGCCTTCAATGCATCACGTGTTTGTCCGGTCTTTCACACGTGTGTCCACCTGACCCAGAGTCAGCCGGCCGCCCAGGCTGTCTGCCTCCCGACCTGCTCCCTGGTCTGTGTGCCCAGCCTTGTCGTTTGGATAAAGCCCTAGTGTTCCATTCCTGTCTCATGTCTTCCACTGTGTTCCTGCACTTGGGTTCACCAGTGCCAACCTAACACCTATGGCATTGAAGGTAGAGGTGTTTTTGTTTTGATCAAGTTCAAATATCAGCAGGCTATCTCCACAATGACTGACTATACCTTTAATATCATAGCAGACACTTTTAAGATGCTCTAAACCAACCAGTTATACATGCTCTGCAGTATTGTTGGTCATGCTTTACTGTGTATTCGGTTAAATGAGGGTTTGTGATTTACGTACTTTATGTTTATGTGATTTGTGTTTCATGCTATTTGAGTCATTGATTTAACTGAATCTAGGCTATCTTTTTATTACAATGTAGATGTCTTCTAGTGTTGTACTCAAAATGTATGTAGCAAAAGAGATGAAAATGAGAGTACAGTATATTATCAGTATCAGTATTATCAGTGGCTGTGTGTAATTAGATGCCATTGGCCAGATGGCAGCAGGTAGCCTAATGAAGTGTTGAAAACAACTTTTAATGAGCTATTATGCAATTACAGCTGACGTTATATCTTGTGAATCTCCAATGAATGAAATCTGAGAGGGCTGTTATTGTCACTGCTCACTGCTCTTCTTGATTAGGAAAACAAAGCCCTAACATGCATGACCAATGCAAACTATGTCTCACGGACAATACCAGGGGTCACTTGATGCTCTGTTTTGGATTCAACTGGCTTGTTCAAAAGCAATACTATTATTTCTCCCTTTTGAATTAACCTAATCTATGTTTTGGAATATTTCAGTGAGTGGTTCAGTGTATATTTTTTAATTTATTTATTTATTTATTTATTTATTTATTTATTTATTTATTTATTTATATATTTACAGCCTCCTTTTGGCGTGTGGCAGATGCCCTCTTTTCTTCTGAGGGGCCCTCATATTTAAATCACAGCAGCTGGGAAGTGAAAGTGTGTTGTCAGGGAATGGGGGGAGGTGTAGAACTGGATTGGTGTGGGCATTGATTTGGCTGGCTAGCGCATTAATCTGGCACACGTCTATACAGAGAAACCACAGGGCTCTGATTCTTTCAGCCTCACAAGTGGTATATAGAGGCATTAGAAGCCGAGGGTGTGCCTGGTGGCCTTTCAAGACTTTCCTTGGGGAGAGGAGGAGGAAACGTAGTCTGCAGGCGGGGTTGAGGTCTAGAGGGACAGCAGGTTGCCCCCCACCCCCCAATAGTTAGCGATGGTACAGCTGGGGACAAAGCAGGGAGACCACATTATTCTCCAAGGCTTGCAATATATCCTTTGTTCCCGAGGTTTCTTGGTCCCATTGCTCACAATCAACGACTAGATGTGATTTACCACAGTGTACTATGGCTTGCCTGAAGGCTTATGTGTATGTTTTTTATAAGCGTGTTGACGACCATGGCCTCTTGGTAAATGTTGTGGCACTACTTGCGGTTCTATTTAATGTTGAAACATTTAAAAATGTGTATCTTCACTTCCCATCTTACACTAAATATCTCCCTTACATTAGGTAAAGCCATAGCACGGATTGTGATAATGAACATAAAAGGAACTTTAATCCTATGTTTTGGCAGTATGATGGACAGTTCACTAACAGTGTCTTTTAATTTAGCATCTGACCGCTTTACTGTCAAAGTTGCCAAGCCATATGGCAGCTGGTCAGATGGTCTTTCCCATGGAAACATCAGCCACATCAGAGGCACAGGGGAATGAAGCTACACCTACAGTGAACTCTCATCAATATTGGTCCTTTTCAGTGAGAGTCCTCAGGGCAAGAGGAGCCATGGATCTTGGGTTCAGGGTGTTTATGTGTCACTGTTTTTGGCAGCTTGACAACCGCACTGTGGCGTTCTTGATGGGATTATTGTGATTACTGTGATAGATTTTCAACTATACCTGCCCCTCTTGTTCTCTCTGTGAGTGTGTGTGTGTATGTGCGTGTGTGTGTGTGTGTGTGTGTGTGTGTGTGTGGTGTGGTGTGGTGTGGCTGTGTACAGGTTATTTTAAGTATAATAACAAAGACTAAAACAGAAGTTTTCCAATTTTCCTTGAAATAAAACAGAAACCACACATGATCACACAAATACAATTATTCCTAATGGAATGCATACATGTATGGATGGAATAGGATGAATATGTAATAATAATGCCAGGCTACTGGTCATTTGTAACTGGTGTAATGCTTTTGCCGATTTGTTGCTGATATGAACACAGGCCTCTAATTAAAATATGAAAAAGAATAGTTGTGACTCGATATGTTACTTGTGTTTTCTACAACTCAAATATTTGATAAAAGTCTATGATTGGAAGAAGTTATTAGCAGGTATGAAATTAGATTATGCACTCTGCATGGAGTACTCTGTATGTTCTGAATCTGACATATTTGGTCGAGAGAGAGAGAGAGCGAGAGAGAGAGAGAGAGAGAGAGAGAGAGAGAGAGAGAGAGAGAGAGAGAGAGAGAGATGCCAATTGTACTAACATAAAGCTGATGGAATATCACCACAGTGTGGTGGCATAGAGAATTGCAACCATCAGTATTTCCAGCTCCACTCATCTTTCAGAACATCTGGTCTTAAAAAACATTTACATTTTTCACACGACATACAGTTACAATAAAAAATGCCCTATTTTGGCATAAATACTAGCACGCACACAGTGAAAGAGCTAGTTGTATAGCTTTATTAATATTATTATTATTATTATTTTCTTCTTTTTTTTACAGTTTTACCCATGGTTTTTGAGCTTGAGGTTGACTAGAAATATTCAAGCTTACGAATAGAGCATAGCCTGCTGTAGTTTGGTGCTGATACTAAATGGGCAAATCTTAAATTGCGACAATTCACAAAAGTTTACTAACACAAAGCACAACACAATAAATTAAATCGATATAATGTATTACATTAGCATATCAACAATTGCATGTACTCGCCTATAATGTATTGGTATAATTGGAAATCGATTGGTTTTGACTGGCAGCCAAACAAGTCAAAATAGAAAAATCGATTAAAATTAATCTTTCAGAATTGTTGGTCTGTAATTGTCTTATGGATCGTCTGGCATCTTTTGGAAGTAAGTAAACAAGTAACTGCAGAAATAATGTATATAATCATGCGTATAATATATTGTTGCTGTAGATCTACACATTAGCTACATTAGCTAATAGCTACACTAGCTACCTCGTTAGATGCTCACGAGTGTGTTTGTCATCTGCTACTTTGCAGTGCATTATCCTAGCCTAATTATACAGTACCTCAATGTTTAATCATATCGTGTGCTTTTCAGTTCCGTCATGATCAGGAATAAAATCAGAATGTAACATGACATGAGCACACCCCATTAGACCATGATAGCAGCTTTGCTACCATTAGCTTATCTATTATTAGCTATTATGTCTGCTTGTTTTTTATTAGCGATCTGAACCATTTTAACATTCGTTTTGATATGAAGGAGGGGTATAGATATTTGTAGTTTGAGTGCTTTACTCCCACCCACCTACTGGAACCTGATTCTATTAATGTACGGTATCGTTAAATTAAAATGTACTGAAACCAAATACAATATACACGTATAGAAACCAAATGCAATATACCGTACACAAACGGCACCAACAAACTAGTAGGATACCTACAGCTATACAGTAGTAGGCATGATCTACTTTCCTGTAAGCATCCTTAACTCTACTGTGCCTTCTACTTTATGGCCATTTGGTAAATTACACAATTGTAATGGACCTACTGCAGTTAAACTGTGAATCTGAAAAGTATTTACAGCGCTTTAAAAAACTTAATTATTATTATTATTATTATTATTATTATTATTATTATTATTAAAACCTTATTTTTGAAACCTTATTCCAAATATTTTTTTAATATTTTTCCCCTCAAAATTGTACACAATACCATACAATAACAAAATGAAAAAAGTGTGTTTGAAATGTGGAAAAACTGAAGCGCTGTGAATACTTTCTGGATGCACTGTATTGTAGTTTCATATCCCTGTGCAAATGTACTGTTTCAGATGATTCTTTTGATAAGCCACCATGCAGGGGTTGTTCCTCCTATCTTACCGAGCCCTACATTAAATGTGCTGAGTGTGGACCCTCACCTTTCGTGCTGTGTCTTCAGGTTAGTCTGTGACGTGTGTGTCGGAGAATTGGCTGCAAAATACTGCTGCTTGTTTATAAATCACAAATTTCTGTCTTGGCCAAAATGGTAGCAATAAACTAGTAAAACACTCTTACAATGTGACCCCTAACTGTCATCTGGGACCGGTCTGCTAACCTTCTCCTGAGTCAAAACAACAGCAGCACTTAGCTGCTTGATGTTTTCTATGCTGTAAAACATTTAGGTTACAATGTGTTTTATGCATTATATTTCAATCCTTTTCATAGTATAGCATGCTTTTATGTGAGGCACATGCAGTCTGCCATGTGTATGAATTGTGCTGTATAAATAAACAGTGCTGTGCCTTTACAATGTTGCTGTATAAGCTCTAGTTGATTCTCTCACAAACATATCAATCCACTGTGTTTCAGTGTTTCACCAGGGGGTTTGAATACAAGAAACACCAGAGTGATCACAAATATGAAATCATGGTAAGTATGAGCAAATGTGACACGATGAGATGTGTGAATTATTAAATAAAATGCTAACTTCCAAATTCTCCACTTTCTTCCTGTAGACATCAGACTTTCCCGTACTTGAGCCCGGGTGGACTGCTCAAGAAGAAATATCCCTGCTGGAAGCGGTGATGGACTGTGGCTTTGGGAACTGGTTAGTCTGTTTTCTCTGTTATTACTGTATGTCACTTCGCTGGAATGCCGAAGTCTCAGTACTTGTCACCTGATGTCTGGACATGGATCTGTATGAAGCTTATGCAGCAACAATGCTATTCCCCCCAGGCAAGACATTGCATATCAGATGCGCACTAAAAGCAAGGAGGAGTGTGAGAACCACTACATGAAAAACTACATCAACAACCCACTGTTCTCCTCTACATTGCTCAGTCTCAGGCAAATGGAGGCGTCTCGTTCTGCCGACAGTGCAATTCCCTTCAAACGTCAGTAAACAAAACATGTTTATTAAGTATTAGTAGAGAAAACAGCATAGCTATGAGCAGAGTAATTTGGTATTTTTTGTTAGTCCAACTGAGGCATATGAATGTGAAAGTACAATGTGAGCTCACATTAAGCATATGTTATACATTACTAGATACAGTACTATTATCCAAAAATGTGACTGATTTTATTATAAACTGTACCGAGTCCTGACGTCGATTTCTCCATAAATAATCTTGAATCGGCTCCACTTTGTGTTTTAAAAATAATATCTTGTTTTTGATTAGCTAGCTAGTCATTAGCGTTGCATATTGTCTTGATGTATGTATTCATTATGCATAATGTATGCATCAGACAAAGTACATAGTTGTTATACTGTTGTTATGTTTTTTGTCATCTCAGCCACCGATGATCCCCCAAGACCTGCGTTTGACTCTGTGCTGTCTCGGGATATGGCTGGATACATGCCGGCCAGAGCAGACTTCATGGAGGTGAGGAGGTGGAATGTACCTTGCTTTTGTGAAGAGAAAATGTCTGTTTGCTATAAAATGTGGAAACATTTATTTGTGTTACTGTATGAAAGTGAGCGCTTACATTATCCATTTATTGATATTTATTGCACTACTTTGCTACAATTTACAATTGGCTTACGTTTAGTCGTTCTATTTTCATGTAGGGATTGAAACAATAGTATATATAACTTCCTACATACAGTGAACACCAATGCTAGTACCTTCATGCAAAGGATATAATACATTTAGATATGTAAGGCTTCTTATCACATTTTGTGTGAAAGCAATGACAAATGATATTAATGTTGTGAGAATATCAGCTAATTGAATATTTAGGGACATACGTTTATTGGTCATTTGACGATGATTGTGCTGGAGCACAAAATGTATCAAATTAAACACCAAATTTCACAATGCATTTATGTGTGATATTTTAATTTAGGCTTTAAACTAAACTTTCCATTTCTGAGTGCATCTAACATTCACCATTATTTGTCAGTTTGGTCTGGTTTAGTTGACTGATGCATTCTCAATCAGCACAAATCCAATCTATGTGAAGTGTGTAATACCACACAGCACAACAAAACTGTAGGGAATGTGCTCCCTGATGTTTGAAAGGAGTGTCCAGCATAGAGTACTAGAGGGCTCAGTTTTTCTCAGAATGAGTCATCCAAATTCTTAATCATCAACCAAATTAAAATAAGATACTAAGATACATACATTATATGTATGGTAGGGTTATTGGTCAG
The DNA here is from genome assembly GCA_027564635.1 of Typhlichthys eigenmanni. Classification (NCBI taxonomy): domain Eukaryota; kingdom Metazoa; phylum Chordata; class Actinopteri; order Percopsiformes; family Amblyopsidae; genus Typhlichthys; species Typhlichthys eigenmanni. The sequence continues at coordinate 14,960 of JAODUK010040088.1, forward strand.
AATGGTTATGTCTAATCTATCAAAGATCAAACAGGTAAAGATTTTATTTTAAAATATAATCTTACCATTTTAAGGAGTTTGACAACTATGCTGAGTGGGATTTAAAGGACATTGACTTTGTGGATGATGACTCAGACATTCTACATGGTGAGTGGAAATATACAGTATGAAATTCATTGTGATGTATTTCAAAGGCGGTGTTTCATATATCCTTTCCTTTTCAGCTTTGAAGGTTGCAGTTGTTGATATATATCACTCAAGATTAAAGGAGAGGCAACGCAGAAAGAAGTAAGCGCTTCTAATTTATTTTATAGATGCTGTAATGACCCATGTTCAACAGCAGATGTCATTATAAGGCCAAATGAGATTATGGGGCAAACTAAATATAATATGTATAGCTTGGTAGAGAAATCTGCTCAAATGAAATGTAAATTGTGTTCTTCATAACTATAAAAGTCAGTACACTTAGGACTATTCATTCTATCACACCTCATATAGACCTTGCATTATTTTGAAAATGTGGAAAATAGTTCTACTCTAAAAGATTGATTGTCCAATTTTGTTTTGTTGTTTGCCAAATGGCATATAGCAGTTTACTGCTTGTCAGTTTTTGGAAAGCATTCCCATGGTCAAAAATGAAGTCGTGAATGTCTTGTGTCCTTACAAGTCACGTGCATTCTTACTGTTTAGTGTTGTCACTCACCATAGTGACCCCATGGCGTGCGTGCAAACCTCTTTGGTCACACACTACAAATTTCAGTGGAAATGAATCTACAAATAAATCAGCCATAACAAGTTCTGCATGCCCTCCCAGGTGAAATGGCATGTCTGTTGAGGCATTCATGTTATCCCTCAATCCTATTTGTCTGTCTGCTTGTTACCTTGTCACAGTGGTACTGACAGAAAGCCCATGTAGTGAGTGACCCCTGAACAAGTCATGAGGGGGCTCACTGGGAATGTCTCCAGCACTTTAGATCCAAACCAAGGCCATTATCACGGCCATGTATCATGTTGCCTTACTGCAATGCTCTGTGCATTCATCCAGTTGGCAGTGAACGTTGTTGTCTTTTTGCAGGATTATCCGAGACCATGGACTCATCAACTTGCGGAAATTCCAGAGTGAGTCTCCCTTTCAGAATGCCCTTGGTCTTAGCTGCTGCTGCATTCATAGGAAACACAGGGGATCACTCAACAACCACTTGTCCAGGAGGCTGCATTTCTGCGTGTGCATGCAAACCTCCCTGGTATAATAAGTATTGACCCAGGTCCGCTGGTCGGAGACTTGACCGGAGCTGACCGAGCGCGCGGGCGTGTGTGTGTGTGTATTGCTATTCAAGGCTGAGAGTAGTCCATCTGGCCTGTACTGCAGGCAGTGTGTGCGGCTGCATAATTGCCTCACTGTGAATAGATGAATATGGTGTAACAGGAGCAGGCTTCACACGGACGTATCCATCCGCCCGTCGCTGGTCACAATTAGCCCCGCCGCCTCCTTGACGGGGATCTATGCGCTGGAGGTCAGACGGCACGGGGACCCACTGGATGTGTTTGTCCAGTCCCACCTGCTGCCCCCATGTCGCACCGCTGCCCGCGCTCCGGGAGCGGAGCACCGCTCGCCTCATGTTTTATTTATCAGTCAGACCGCCGCCCCTCTTTCCCTTATCGCCCTCTCTCGTCTTTCAAGACAAAGGGGAACCTGGAGTAGCTGTGGAGCTGCAGGCTGGTTGTCATGGAGACTGTCAAAGACAGAGAGGGAGCGTGTGTGTGCGTGTGTGTGTGCATGCGCAGGCATTACTGTTGTCCCTGTGTTGCCGGGGGCAGTATGACCCAGCAGTGTTATTGAAGCTCCAGGGCAGTAGTCGATCAGGGGTGTCTGTCTGCAGTGTTTTAGTCCCGACAGCAGGTCAAGGCAGCTACCATCTCCTTCCCCATTTAAATGAAGATCTTTCAGAGACCGGTAATACGCATCCAGACATCCCTTATTCGTGTAGGGTTTCTTTTAGTAAATTAACCATTGTGTCTACTATATGAATATTTTAACAGGTGTGTAACAAAGGTGTAGCTGATAGCATTAAAGGTGATTTAAATTATATTTTCAACATTTCTATAGCAGCCTATTTTCTATGTAAAATGCCAGCCTGAGCAGAGAATGGCATCACACTCCCTCTGTGTGTGTTGTAATCTGAGCTCCTCTGTATCTTCGCTTATGTAGCCGGGCCAGCCACAGGTGCATGTTAGTGCGCGCGCACACACACACACACACACACACGCATGTGAGTGTGTATGTGTATAGTGTGTACAGGCACGTGTGGCCCACAAAAGCATTTGCTTTGGTCTGAGAACAAGTATTTAATCTAGTGAAAGCAATGTTGGCTTGTTCTACATGATACTGTAGTGAAGAATCCAGTACATTATCAACACTGATGTCTGCATATCTGAATAGAATGGACCTACATTATGAGCTAACATCTGTACTAGAAGCACAACCTCATTTGTTCCATTGACACAAAACTGGAGAAAACCCAGGACAACTCCAAACCTAGTGTGATTCGTTCTACATCATATACACACATCTCACCAAGGTATTTCAGTGTCAAGAGCAGAGCTTAAAGGGTTTGACTCTTATTTCCTGCCGTGATTCCACTGTACAGATTAAATGCGACGCGAGATTGATATTGGTAGCTGTTAGTAGCTGTTAACTGCCATGTGGATATGGGAGGCTGATGCAACACACACTGTCTACTTGAAACACCCCTGTGACTTCCATTTTGAGTGTTTTGTCTATTTTATTTGACATTTTTATATATATATATATATATATATAGATAGATACATACATACATACATACATACATACATACATACATACATACATACATACACACACACATATACATATACACACACACACAGTATATAAATATATATATATACACAGCTGCAGAAAAATTCTTTAAAATATACTAGTAAATATCCTGTAAATGTAAGAATATACATATAACAAAAATAGAAATATTATATAAATTCAAATAAAAGAATACATTCAAGTAATAGATAACTATGTGTAAGTAGTAAAAATCTGAGAAACTGCAGTGGTCTTTTTATAGGCCGTGTGTATATATTCTGTAGATATTTTTCACTCAATAACATTAAATATTGTCAGATGTGGGTAAAATGGGTTAAATGCAGATGAAATGCCTACCCGGAGCCTTTTCACTGTTTCCACATCCTACGGTGTGGCTCGGTTAAGATTCCTTTAATGGATCTGCCCTTCAAAATGGCTGCCATCAATAGTAGTTTTCAGATTTCCACCAACACTTGCTCTCTGTCTCTCCATGTCTCTCAGTGCTGGAACGCTGCTATCCCAAGGAGGTGCAGGGGCTTTACGATGTGATGAGACGCTTTGCTAGGGTGGTCGGCCCTGTGGAACACGACAAGTTTATCGAAAGTCACGCCCGTCAGTATTTACCAGCATTCACAACACACGCTGAACACACACACACGTGGTTAGACCAGACCGTCCTACTTATCTCCTAATAACATCATAGCATACGGATGTTTGAACTGCTACAAATACTTCTAATGTATGAACATTTAGTGTAACACATTATAAACACATTAATGTGAGATCTTTAGTCCAGAATGGCCTTTTAGAAATTGTTTTGGTTTGTAGCTCGGTGGTACTTGCACACATTACTGATCAGTGAACAGCACTCCCCTCAACCCCCCCTAACCTTTGCTCTCTCTCCATGGTGCAAACCATGCTCTCTACCCCTCCACATCCATCCACATAGTTGTGTTATACATAAACAGTGAGCTTGACCAGAAACATGGGTTTCTTGAGGATGTGTTCATCCATAATGGCGGGCGGTTAAACGTTGACGTGCTTCCCTGAGTGCAGCTGTGTTGTGTTTGTGCCCTTCCAGTGGAGTTTGAACTGAGGAGGGAGATTCACAGGCTGCAGGAGTACAGGAGAGCGGGCATCAAGTCCTTCTGTAGTGAGTTCAGCCCCAACGAATGACACCTCACCTCAGTGGACACCTCAAACCCACTGAGGGTGTATTTGAGCCAAATGTAGCATTCACATGCATGTTATTTGAAGCAGAAGTATTTTTTCTGGGATTCAATGCATCTCTTGGGTCCCATTTGGTGAAGGGAGGGAGGTACATTTGTCTGCCTATTTAAATAAAAACTAAATAAAAACACATGGAAACAAGCTTCAATTCAGTTGCTTGACAAAGGCAGCAAGTGTTTTATACAAGCACGTTTTATTGTATTTCTTAATGCTGCCCAGTGCTTTTGGGAGGAGTTGCTGTAAGAGCCTGCTCATACTGAATGGTGTTATCTTGACTGTGTGACCAGGTGCCAAGGTTTATGAGCGCGTGAAGCGAGCCAGCGACGAGGAGCGCAGGAAGAGAACCATGTTGTGTGACGTGCTGCAGTATATCCAGGACGGCCGAGCATGCCAGCAGTGGCTGAGCAAACAGGCTGCAATGTAAGTGTGTGTTATTGAAGCCCTGCCTTCCAGACCCTGACCTTGTGTCATCTTATTAACAGCAGACTTGCTGAGATGAATAGAGTAGACATACCCATCTCTTTGTCTCACATCCACCGCAATTTTATTAATTTAATAAATTGTATTGTTTTGTATAATGTGTGTGTATTTTCTTTCATTGACTTGGGTGCCGCTGCCAAGATTGAATGTGTGTTTCATCATTACAGTGGTGGTGTGTGAGTTAAAATACACACATGCATCCATGCAGTGTGTTGCACATTTGCCCCTTTTACCCCTTTGATTAAATGTGTCGTCTTCAACACGTGTGCTAACGCTTTGTAGTTTGGTGGATATGAAGGTCGTTTATGAAAACCTCCCGTGCCAGTAATTGTTTCTATTTGAACACAGAGACGCTGGTGTCACGCCTGTTGTCACAACCATCAGCGTGTCAGGTAAGGAGCCTGAGTCCCCCCCACCCTCTACTCTTGTTCCATTTTCTTGGCATGGCCACAGGCACAGTCACGTTAATGCATTCTCAGATGCTCCACCACAAATGCACTTGCATGCATATTTATATCCCTGCCCTTTCCATCTCTTTATTCACCGCTGCCTTCCTTTAACCTAAGTGCCCAAACACTGTCTTCCCTTACCCGAACACACACACACTGCCTTCCCTTAACCTAAGTGCACAAACGCTGCCTTCCCTTAACTAAAGTGCCCAAACGCTGCCTTCCCTTAACCTAAGTGCCCAAATGCAACACGTAGCCCCACAGCTGGGACAGGGATGGTGGTTTGTGAGCTCAGTCATTATTCTTTATGCATGCTCCGCCACAAATGCACTTATTTCATTTTTTATTCTTATGCATATTTCTAGTGTACCTTTTTATTTAGTTGTATTTCTTTGTCTTTTTACTGTAGTATAATGCTTACATGTTTTCTGTGCGCTGTGTTATCCCGTGTTCACAGCGACGGGTCGAAGAAGTGCCCCTCCTCTCAACCTGACTGGACTGCCAGGAACTGAGAAGCTGAATGAGCAGGAAAAAGAGGTACGGTGCTCTCCTCTGCTTCATACGGCACTGGTGGTGATACCTTCACGAGAAGCAGCAAAATTACTTTAACTCTAGGACCAGGACGGAATCCGCATTGTTGCTCTTCAATCTGAGGTTCGACAATCGGCCTAACCCTCCTTTCCAGCACCTTGGAGTAGACTTTACCAGGGAGGCTGAGTAGTGTGATACCCCTGTAGTTGACACACACTCTCTGGTCCCCCTTTTTGAAGAGTTGACCCCCACCCCAGTCTGCCACTCCTTTGGCACTGTCCCCGACTTCCAAGCGATGCTGAAGAGGCGTGTCATCCAAGACATCCCCTTCACATCCAAAGCCTTTAGCATTTCTGGATGGATCTCATTAACCCCCGGGGCTTTGCCACTGTGGAGTTGTTTGACTACCTCAGTGACCTCCCCCAGGGAAATTGACGATGATCCCC